>SADC01000379.1:0-253007 GCA_004194705.1 Ditylenchus dipsaci
TTGCATCAACAAGTATTGGTCCTTTAAAGGTTATAAAGAGACCGACCATGCTCAGGGTGATAAATCCATTGCGAAATGCCTCTCTGGTGCAGGAAATCCAATCCACCGGCAAGTGACATCGGATTCTAAAAAAAAATTTGATATAAAAAATCGAGAAAAATGACAAAAAGGAACGGCAGAAGTAGAGATATCAAGAGGATAGAGACCATACTTATTGAAGAGCTCACTTCAAATTTCCGTACAACGCAATTCGAAAAACAAATAAGCGGTCAGTGGCTAAATTTGGTAAAATTTTAAAACAGGATTCTTTCAAGACTCAAGCGCTTTAAAAAACTTTCACTGTTGGTTGGAAAGAATGACTAGTTCTACCAAAAATCCATTCTTCTCAGAAACAGCAGCCCGAACCACTTCCTCTTCCAGCAAAAGGGATTCCCCCGTGACAATTTTGCAGACACATTCTTCACCTGTTTCTCGATCGATAGCTTTGAAAATCCTAAATTTTTTCGACACATCATATGAAAAAATAAGAGATCAAAAGCACCAACTTAGGGACGAGGCTTGCAGAAGATTTATCACTCGTGAGATCTTCATCTTTTTTCTCAGATTTGAAGCCTACCAGAATTCCAGAGTTCTTTGCTGATACGGCGAAAAGATTCCAGAAACAGCATAAAAATCAAAAAAAACTTTTATGAAATTTCATCAAGCAGAGAGACGGCTTGGAACTTCTGTTATAGTGTCGACTGGTTGAAACTCATAACTGTAAAATTATGAAAAAATGAATTATAATTCATAGTTCACAATGGCGGACTGCAGTCGCACCCTCAGTCCGGATCTACATCCGCAGTGAGAGTGGCGGCTAGGGGATACACTGCTTTAAGGGAGAGTAAATTTATATTGCAAATGATTTAAATTGACCGATTTTAATTTTTTTTAATTGCAAGTTCAGTACGGGCGGCACTGAATTGATGCAACACCGAATGATAACAACCGAATGGGGTATTGTTTTTTCGGCATTATTTTTTTCAAAAAAGCGCCAGTTTCAAAATGTCCGTTTTCGTCATTTCCCGTTTTCGTCATTAGCCGCTTTGAGTGATATAAAGTTCGTCTTTTACCCTTTTGGAAAATTTTTTTTTGGAGTTTTTCAGTTTACGATAATATTTTTTAAATTTTTTCTGTCCTCAAAAAAAATAAGTTGGAAAATTTTTCTTTTTCGAAAAAATTTGTTTGGAAATTCGCTAATATCGGGGACTTCTGTTCTGCAATCTCTTTTTAGGATATCCTTTTTTAGATGTCACCCCTGAAAGTCAAAACAAAGCATTTTTCTGATTCGAAAATGTGTGGTGAACCAGGTTTAATAAGACCAAAAATTTCGATTTCACTTAATTAAACCCTGAAACTTGGTTTGGGTACCCTATGGTCAGGTGGATTTCTACTTGGCTGGCCTGTAAAAATGAAAACTTTAAAATTAAAAACAAACCATCCTCTCATACGCAAAATTTGTGTGGTGAATCCTGTTGACAGGACCAAAACTTCATTTTCACCCACCCAACCCTAAAACCTGGGTTAGGTACCATCTGGTCAGTGGATATTCACCTGGCTGGCCTGAAAAATAAAAATTTGGTCAACATCAAAACAAACCTAAATCGTGTAGGGAATCGGATTAATTAGGACTGAAATTGATATTTCCGCACCCGAATCAGAAAACCCTGGGTGGGTACCCTGGAGTAGGTAGATAGCCGTTGGTTGTTCTGATAAATTAAGGGCGACCGAATTGATCTACACCAGATTAATCCACATCGAATTGGTCACACACGAATCGGTCTACTCTTTCCACATTCCTGCATCTTGAGAAATTTTGCGGGAATTCAAATTTTAGTCTGAACAACTAAACATGGTCGTCCACTTGGATCAAAAATTTTTTTTTCCGTTTTCATGTTCCAAAACCTGTTCCCTGGGGTGGTAGTAACAATCAACGGATAAAATCCGTGATACGGGAAAATCCGCCGATAGAAATATCCGCGGATAAAACCCGTAGTAACAATCACGATAGAAATATCCGCGGATACGGATAAAATCGCGGATTTATCCGGAGCTGAGGATAAATCCGCGGATATATCCACGGATTTATCCGCGGATAAAATCCGCGGATAAATATTGGTAATTTTATTTTTTTCTATAATTTCAATCTCTTACTACTTTTCTGTTTGTTTTCAAATAAATTACAATGTTTGACCCCTACCGGAGATATACCCCCCCCCCCCCCAAAATGAAATTTTTTTTAAAAGTGTTTTTTAAAACACCCTATATCGACCCAAAAATTGCCTCAGGAGTTTCAAAAAAGACATATTTTTGAGTTGGTTAATAAAAAACTGAGTTTGGACATTTTGAAATTTCGACCTTTGCCTGTTTGGCATGTTTTGGTCACTGGAGCTGGGCAAAATAGTCTCTAAATGCATTTTGTTCATGAGTCTCTCGGAATTAAGTCTAAGGTAAGTGAGTGCGCGCATCCTAACCAACCAAGCCCCCTGCCCCCGAAGGGGCGCAGGGGGTTGGTTGCTTGGGTTGAGATGCGCACACCCACATACCTTAGACTGCAATCCTCGAAAGTGACTCTGGATGCATAAAAAATGTATGCATACCAGAGTTTATTTATGCGGTAGGCCCCAGTCCAACAAAACTAGTTCAACATCTTCCTTTCACACTAAATTGCCCTTTTTTTGGCCCTTTCCCACCCTAATATGGCCCTAAATCCCTTCAAAAATGGTCAAAATAGGTATATTTTGGGTGTGGTCCCAAAAACTCAATTTTTATTGACTAGAACACAAAAATATGCCTTTTTTCGAGCTTCTGAAGGCATTTTAGTCGATATAGGGTGTTTGGAAACACTTTCTAACAAAATTTCATTTGGGGGGGGGAGTATATCTCCGTAGCGCCCAATGTTTATTCATACTTTTTCGTGTTTACTATATATCAGAAAGTAAACGATTTATGCCTGATGAATCATTTTCTCAATCAAGAAAAAGTTTTGCACAATCATGGTTTCGATAAGTGTCTCCAACTATTACTGTAAGCCATGATGGTGATATTTATATCTGGTGATTCTCTTCAAAATCATCTTCTATCCATCAAAAACGTGGCTGGTTCAAATCAAAATAGCAATGTTGTGCAAAGACTGCAGAAGCAACTAAAAACTAGACACATTTTCCAAATCTATGCGCAGTTCTCCATGTAGGCTTCGGAATCTGTTTTTCCGCCCTGCCAAAGGTTGTTCAACAAGGACGCTGGTCTTAGCATGGGCAGAATGTAACTCAAAATGACAAATAAAAGATTACCGTATTCTCTTATTATGGCTGGTCCTCTAATCATGACTTTTAGAGTCTGTATCTCAGCGCAGAAGTGAAATTTCGCAATTTTTTTCGCCTTTTCTTGGCTCCCACGGGTTCTGCCGATCCGCTTTTAGATTTGGTTGAGCACACCCAAAACTAGATAACCTAGAATCTCCGATTTTCGAAGAGTTGAAAAATCATCGACTCGGGTCTATGATTAGAGAAAATACGGTATCAAGATTACGAAATTTTAGTTTAATTTTTTTTTTAATTTACTTGCGTTCAGATTGTCCCAAGATGTACAAGATTGAATAATTTTCTCTTTGTTCCAACTTTTTTTTTAAATTTACTTATGTTCTTTAAATGTTGCTTGCTTTTGAACTTTGCTTTTAGTCTGCTTTGAAAATACTATTGTAAAATGCTTTAAAAAACTCGTATTATCATTGAATGGTGAAAAATTATATCAACGATATAAAAAACAAATTAATGGGATAGAATTTGATGCAGCTCAACAATGCTAAAATACTGTTATAAACAAAACATGTGTTGTAGTGGTTCAAAGACCACCTCGTAATGTATTAAAGAATATTTATATTTTAAAAGATTTAAAAAAACAGAAAAAAAAAATTATCCGCGGATTTATCTGCTGCCCCCGACCAGGCTAAGGATAATATCCGCGGATACGGATAAATATCGTGGATATTTATGTTACTACGGATTTTATCCGTGGAGTAATATCCGCGGATATTTATCGCAGATTACGGAATAAATCCGCGGATTTTATCCGCGGATATTTGATTGTTACTACTGATTTTATCCGCGATATTTATCCGTAACCGCGGATAAATATCCGCGGATTTTTTTTGATTGTTACTACGATTATCCGTATCCGCGGATTTTATCCGAGGATAACGGATTTATCCGCGGATATTTTGATTGTTACTACCACCCCTGGACTACAGTCGAGTCTCGATTTAACGTACCCCCAATTTAACGTACCCTTTCGATTTAAAGTACCCCTAGGGCCGGTCCTCCTATAATAAACTCCGTCAAATTTACATCCCGATTTACGTACCCCTGATTTAACGTACCCCTAGGGCCGGTCCCCAGGGGTTACGTTTTAAATCGAGACTCGACTGTAATTCGGGCATGCTGAAGATGGTTTGATAATGGTAAAATGCCGTTTTCTTATGTATTTTTTGATTTTGGGCAATAATTGATTTTGGGAAAATCAATTATTGCAAAACTCAAAAAATACATGAGAAAACGGCATTTTACTATCGTCAACCATCTTGAGCATGCTCGAATTAGTCCAAAAAACAAGTTTTTGGACCATATAAAACGTAAAAAAAAGTTTTTCTCCAAGTGGACGACCACTTGGTTTTAGTCGGTTCAGACTTAAATTCAAGTTCCCGCAAAATTTAGGTATATAATCTTTAATAAACCACTATTTCCAACTTTTAAATGGCATCAAGAGTCGGATTTGTTAAGACCGAAAATTTCGATTTCACCTACATAAATGCAGAAACCCAGGATAGGTAGCCTAGAATCAGGTGGATATTCACTGGATGTCCCAAAAAAAACCTTCAAAAAATTTAAAAACAAATCTAGCTATCATACTTAAAATTCATACAAAACACGATTTGATAGGACCAAAAAAAAATTTCACCAACTCCAACCCCAACTACTCATAGGTAAATAGATATCAATCTATGCGGTAGGGTGGGTAGGTAGGCCTGTATGGTAGGTGGGTATATTAGTAAAGTGGGTATAAGCACCAATAGGGTGGTTTATGTAGACTGGAGAGAGGATCGGGTGAAAAAATTGGAGTCTTCGATGATTTCTATGTACATATACATGAGCAAAAGAACAAGCACAAAACTGACCTATAACGAAGCTTTCCAAGAAAGAGTGTGCAAACTCAAATGCTTCCGAAAAACCAAATTCCCCCAAACTCATTTCTCCAAAAAACTCAAATTCCCAAACCATCTTGTCGAAAACGGAATATTTTGAAAAAAGCTCCTGAAAAACGAAAAATGCCAAAGCGAGCTAATGACGAAAACGGAACATTTTTGAAAACTGGCGCTTTTTGAAAAAGATAATGCCGAAAACGGCTGACTTTTGCTTCAGCATTTCAAAAATTCAGCTTATTGACAATTCAGCATGTTGACAATTCAGCATTTTGACAATTCAGCATTTTGACAATTGAGCCTTTTCAATTTAAATGTCCGCTATTCATCTTAAGACGATTCAGCAAGTAATTATCTAGTTTTTTGATACCGTATTTGTTTTTATTTTGATACCGGTAGTTGAAATTAAAAAACATAGTAAAACAGTCAAATGATTACAAAAGTTATTGTCTCAATGTCTTCACAATTGAGCCAAATTGCATGGTCTCATATGCTACTTTTTTTGCCTTCTTTGAGTTCGTGAGCATTGTGTATGTGTTATTGTTTAGTTAATTTCGACATGGAAAGCGATTCTGACAGCGATATCAATGTATTTGGTGATTCTAGTGAAGAAGAAATATCAGCGACTATTCGAGCATCCAGTGAGCGCATTCCGACAAATGTGGTCAATGACGCAGCTGTTCGATTCGTCTGTGGTAAGCGCAAGAGTCAATATTCTCTTAATTTATGAAGGCAGTTTTTGGGTTTCATTGTCTGCTTGTAAATTTTATTAACTTTTAAGGCTATAAACTTTATCAAGGGGCGGTAGCTGATGTTTGTGATAGAAATGAAGCCCTGCTCTATACTGAAGTGATCTACCGATGCCAGAAAACAAAGTGTCAAAAACGAGTGTGGACAAACGTTGCTGCAAGAATGTGAAAAGCAAAACTATAGTCGGGAAACTGTCGCAGAGCACAACCACCAAGGGGAGCCAATTAAGATGGAAGTTCTCGTTATCGTAGACAAGGGCGCTTCGCATAGTCAATCAAAATACTTTGGTAAGTTTGTGGTGGATTATTATACACACTATTTTTGCAGACTACGAACCGCGACATAATAGCAGCAGCACTAGAAGGAGCTATAGATGAAGTTAGATTTGCTGTCAATACAAAAAGCCTTGGTCATCGTCTTACACTCTTCAAAAAGTTAGTTATATTATTAATATTCAATTCATCACAGTCAATTTTTAGAATCTTTTTCCTCGTGTTCCTTTGCGCCGGCTGACTTGATTATACCAGAAGGATGGTCTATCCACAAAGATGGTTCTCAATTAATCTTCTTTGACTCGGGCTCAGCAAGCAGATTTGTTGTCATGTCTTCACTTTTCATGCTTGAGGTGTTTTTTCGTACTGTGCTGCATTTTTAATTCATCGTATTGCAGAAATTATCCCAGTGCAATTCAATCGCTTGTGACGGGACATTCTATGCAAGGCCCAGAGGATGGCGCCAGCTTTATGTCTTCCATATAAGATGCAAAAAATACGTTCATCCAGCAGTTGTGGTCTTTATGCAGGATAAAATCTGAAGAATCTTAACTATAATGTGCTCAGGGCTTTCGGCGTTAAATTCGTCAACATTCAAATCGCCGTGGCATCTTGAGAATCTCATGACGGATTTTGAAATTGCAATTCGAAATGCGGCGCGCAGATACTTCGGATATACGCACATTGTTCTCTTAACCGACATACATTTTTTAATATTTCAGTTGACTTGGAACATCGCTATTGTTACTTTTATTACAGTACGCAATTACAAAGAAGCTTGCAAAATGGGATTGAAGAAGAAGTCAAATCGGGATGCGGTCTTCAATTCTTAAATCAAGGGAATTCACGTATTTTGCCTCTCTTTACCTCCGAATTCATCTCAGGTCGTTGTTTTCAATGATCTTTGTTAACTTGAATCTTCCTCATCGTCGTTAATTGAATCAATTCCGAGACTCAATGAATTTTTCAGTTGTACATGCGCAATGTAAAATTCTTTCTCCAGTGAAGATTGCCTCGAAATATTTAGACCTGGATTGGCGAACCTCTTCAAATGGTCTTGTCTGCGTGCGATGTACCCTTACCGACATTTAGAACCATAACGACTCTTTTGATGCAAGACAATCCGAAGTCTACAAGTGTCAGTCGAAGCATGGCATCGAACACTGAATGCCGAACTGAGAAAACGTCGATCGAATCCATACTGGGTCTATTCACTGCGTCATTCGAGATGAATACCGTATTTGCTTTAATAATAATCGGCCATGGCCGTTTTATTTTTCACCCTAAAAATAAAAAAAAAAAATATTTCGATTTTGAGATTTTTTGGTGCTCAACCACAATCTGAAAAAGTGGAACCAGGAGGGCTCATGATAACTAAGAAAATGCAATAAAACAGATTGTGAAAATATTGACTCTGGACTGAGATTATAGGTCTCTGCGGGTGCCGGTTTATAGAGAGTGGCCGTAATAGAGAGTGGCCGATTATTTAGAGCAATACGGTATGTATGTTCTGAATGAAAAGTATCCATGGAATATATTTAGTGTGGCATTCGAAGCAACGTTACTTGGAGCTTTTTTCGCCGACGAGCACTAGGGTGTCAAGACAGGAGATCGGCTCACATCCTCTTTTGCAGCAAACGGTGGCCGCCTTCAATCCAGCAAATGAAGAGAAATGAGTCTAGCAGCAATTGTTCAGATAGCGTATTCAAGCCGATGGGGTAACATTTGCTCCGAATCAAAATTAAACAAATGGTTAGTTTTTTTTTATCTAGGATAAATAAATAGAATCAATTTTAGCTCGTTCTACCACCAATCCGAAACATTGCGGGAATCAGTCAAAGTCCTAATGTCCGCCGCAAATAACACATAATTGAAACTCCGCGACAATTGCCAACAGGTGGGATAAACCAATTAGAAAAATGAAAATATATTGTTGTTAATCCGTATTTTGTGTGATCGTTATTATCTGTTTGATTTTGCTTGAATAAATGTCAAAAATTTGTGTTCAGTGTAAATTCTATACAGTAGATATTGATTTAAGGACAGGCTTTTTCAAAGAAAAACTTTGCTTTTGAATCGACCTTTTACCTTTTTAAAGGGAAAAAGATTGAATGTCTGAAAAAACGATCGGCAGATTTGGAATGCGTTGCAATATTTGGAACCAAACTTTCAAAACAGAAATGGGAAAAATTAGGCTAAAAAAGTGTCAGACCCTAGCGAGAACGAACTTCTGGCCTTTAATCGAGAGTCAACTGTATTTATATATGAAGAGGTGATTATTTATAATCAGGAGAATATCGCAAGGCTAAACCGTGATTCACGTGAATAAACAAAATAAGAATTTAAATCTCGTTGAAACATCAAACATTTGAATTTGAAAAGCTCAATTGTCAAATTGCTGAATTGTCAACAAGCTGAATTTTGAAATGCTGGAAGCTTACATCTGAAAAAGAACAAGCCAATGCTTGAAGATTCCACAACTGTGTACTGGAAAATCATTTCAGAGAAAAGCGAGCCTACTGGCGGTGCATTCACTATCGCACTGGCTGGGATGGGATTGAGAATACTTATGCGACGGTAATTTGATTTCTTCATTCTGTAAGAAAATTCGATTTTTACAGGAAAGCCTGTCATTGAGTTCTGAAAATTCTAGAGCCGTAGCAGTGGCTTAATGGAGACGTCATCAGCTTCCACTTTTCAGCTTCTTGTCAAGAGCAGTGGGTGGGTTGAAACGTTGCCGAAGGTACGACAATTAACGCATTGCATAAGTCTACGTTTACTTTTAGATATACGTAACGGTTCTTTCTTATACTCAGAGCTGGAAAAGAGAGGTCCGAAAGCTGCGCTCAACTGGATAATTGATACGGATCTCTTCGAGCATGATCTTCTGTTTGTGCCAATTCACCGACACGGCATTGGTCATGGTGGTATGCTTACATTTTTGTGGTTATATTTAAAATGTTTGATCTAGACTGTCAGCATCTTGAAGGGCAGCCTTGATTCTCTAACTCGATGCACAAAGGATGGGAAAAGACATCTAAGTCTTCTAAAGTAATTTCTTTGAATGAAGATGCAGTAGAAATATGTTTAGAAAATTCTCAGCGTATTTGCTTTGAAAGAGGTTGTGTTTGAGGTGAATCCTTTCACCTGGAGTGTTCTTGTCCCAAGGTTTGTTTCAAATTCGTGAACTTGGCAAAATAAAAGTTGTGTTTGCAGGATGTCCCTATTCATACTTGGACGAGCGGGCGCCGCTAGCGGCGAGCGGCGAGCGGCGCCGCTCGCTGCGCCGTTCGACGCTGTTTTTTCAGCCGCCGCTGCGCCGCCGCTCCATTTTCAGTCTCCGCCGCTGCCTCCGCCGCTGTTATTTTTCCTCCGCCGCTGCCGCCGCCGCTGATGAACAGTTGATCGACATTAATTGCTTTCTCTAATCTATTCGTGTTCTTCTTCTTTATGCATTACTCACATTATTTTAGTAAATAAACATTTGATTGAGTTTCCAAGTGTATTGTGTAATGACTCAAAGTTACGAAAATTTAATAATAAATATAGTGAAAATTTTTTTTTTAATAAAGTAGTAAATGAGATTTTTTTCACACGCCGCTGCCGCCGCCGCTCATTTTTGACCCGCTGCTGCCGCCGCTGTTTATTTTTTCCCGCCGCTGCCGCCGCCGCTGCTTTTTGGCCCTTCCGCCGCCGCCGCCGCTTTTTCCCGCCGCTGCCGCTGTTTTTTCTGGCAGCCCGCCGCTTTTTCCGCCGCTGCCGCTCTTTTTTTTGCGTGTCCAAGTATGGTCCCTATGCAATATGTAAGGATTGTTGCGTTCTGGCGAACGGCGTTTCCAGCTAAGACAATAGGTTTCGAACGAAACCTATTGCAACTATAAATATCCAGTTTAAAGGCAAATTAAATTTAACCGTTACTTTGTGTATGATAAGGCGGAGAATGAATATCTTAAATTCCTTGTTTTGCAAAAAGATTAAATTCAAATGAAGTGAACTGGGAGCCGCTATCCGACACTAAGACTTTGGGTAACCATATCTTGCAAATAGAGATCTGATACCCGAATCAGGCAATTAGAAGTGATGTTTTTGAATGCAAATAACCTCAGGCCATTTGAGAAAGAATCGACAATACACAAAAAGTTTTTCCCAAAAAAGGTCCAGCGAAATCAACATGGATTCTATCCCACAGATTTCCTGACTTTGGCCACGATATGAAGAAGTTTTTTAATTGGTTTTCGCAAAATTTGAGCAGTTGACACACCTTTTACTGTTGGTTTCAATGTCCGAATCTAGAGCTGGCCAGTAAACATAATTTCTAGCAAGCGCTTCCATGCGCGTAATGCCAGGATGGCCCCAGATGCAGAGTTTCGAGAATTCTGGATTCTCAGAGAAGTAGGAATGATGACTTTATCATCGAAGAGTAAGCAACCTTTGATTCCATAGACAGAGTTTCTCTTTGAATAAAGTGAGGCAATGGTCGGCTGAGTATGTTTAGGCCAACCACTTTGAATGTGTTTTTTAAACTTCTGACAGTAACGAATCAGAAGATGTGGTTTCAGCTATCTCTTGACAGTGAATTGAATAGTTCTAACTGATGGATCAAAATTTTTTCAGTACTGCCTTCCACTAACTCCAATTGTGAAATTACAAATTTTTCCTCGTCACGTGGGTACTCAGCTACAAGCCTAGAAAGGACATCCAGTTGTCCGAAATCAGCAGTATTAATATATTGAATTTCAAAATTTTTAAGCACTCAAATCAATGCCCATCTTTGGAGTCTACTCGCAGCGTGAAAATAGGTACACTCTTGTTAACCGAAAAGCGAGCAAGGGCTATAATCTGTCTGTAACAGGAATTTATGTCCAAAAAGATATCGATGGAACTTTTTTGACAACGTAGATGAGTGCTAACCCTTCTTTTTCGATTTGACTATAGTTAAACTTGGGAAGCGTTGAGCGTCCTAAATGCATGCTCTACAACTTTAATCGATCCGTCTGGAAATTCATGAGAAATCGTTGCACCAATACCATCTTTAGAAGCATCGGCCACACAATGATTGGTTTAAGAGGCTCATAATGAGCTAGAAGAAGATCAGAAGTGATAATATCTTTTGCATTATTAAACGAATTTTGACATTCTTTCGACCAAACAAAATGTACATCTTTCTGAACAAGTTTATCTAAAGGAGCTCGAAGAGACTTCATGTCTTTGATGTACTCTCCGTAAAAATTAACGGCTCCGAGAAAAGCCTCACTTGCGAAACATTTTGAGGTATCGGCATGTTCCTAATGGCTGCAAACAGGGATGAGATTTTTGAACTTTTTGGGGGCAAATCGGGACTAAAAATAGTCCTTTTTTTCGGGACCATAGCCCCGTTATCAAATAGAATATTTTTATGGTCAAAAAGGGTTATTTGAGCTCTTTAGGGCTTTGTATGTGTGTTAAAACATTTTTCTTTTAATATCTCTATATAGTATTTGGCACTAGAAGGCGCTGCCCACTACACGGCGCATAACGGGAGTGACTGTACTCACAAATCAGCTTTACCTAGGACATGTGATGTCTGCGTACTGCCATGGTCCTTTGTCGGTTCAGGTGTGCCCACGTAGCTTACACGTCATCCTTGTGATTCGGATATGCCTACGTGGTTTGGGCGCTATCCTCATGATTCGAGTGTGCCCACGTGGTTCAGGCCCCATCCTGGTTGTTCGTCGCAATTTCTAGTAATTCATGGCCAATTTTTAATGGTTTGGGTATGTCGACGTGGGCTGGGCCCCATTATGGCGGTTAGGGTGTGTCCATGTGGTTTGAGCCTCTTTCTAGTGATTCGGGCCGATTTCGGTAATTTGGGTATTTCCACGTGACTTGGGCTAATACGGTGGTTTGAGCCCGATCCTGGTGATTAGAGCATGTTCGCGTGGTTAAGCCTCTATCCTGGTTGTTTCGACCCGATTTTTGTGGTTCGGATCGGTCCAAGTAGTTTGTGTCCGATTATGGTGGTTTGGGTGTGTGTGCCTATCCTGATGCTTTGAACACCATTGTGGTGGTTCGACCTGACCACCTAGCCGCCCCAGGGACAAGTACTTCTCTTCCAGGCCACCTACCTACTTTACCAGGTCAGCTCCATACCCCACCGCACAATTACCTGACCTACCAGTTCACCTACCCACATTACTGGCCATTTACCTGCTCTATATGTCCACCTGCTTACGCTACTGGCAATCTACCTACCCTGACCGGCAACCCTGCCTCGTCACATACCTACCCTACCTGGCAACTTCCCTACCCGGCCACCCACCTACCCTACCCGGTCACCTACCTCCCTTACTGGCCACCTACCTACTCTACCAGGCCACCTACGTGCCCTACCTGGCCACCTAACTACCCCACCCGTGCTCGAATGCATAATCGAGTTGGTACGAAAATTGGCCAACTTTTGGTCCAAAAAGTTGGCCAATTTTTGGCCAGTTTGACCAAAAATTGGCCAACTTTTTGGACCAAAAATTGGCCAATTTTGGTACTGCTTTGGATCTCAATTTTTTAACAATTTTGTACAAATTTTGGACCATTTTTGGTCCAGTTTTATTTATTTACCAGCTTGTTAAAAATATACACAATTTCACTGAAAATGCGAAACGCTCGACAAAAGGGGGCCACTTTTATGGCAGATAGTTAAAAATTCAAAATTTTTGTATTCTTCGGCTGCCTCACCATGTTTTTCAACTGGCCGTGGCAAAAAAGACTCTATATGCATTTTATGGTCAAGAGTACTTCTCGGAATCATGTCTAAGGTAAGTGCCCTTCGGGGCGCAGGGGGCTTGGGGCTTGGAGTTGAGATGCGCACACACACATACCTTAGACACAAATCACTAATAAACTCCGTCAAATTTACCCCCTATATAACGTACCCCTCGATTTAACGTACTCCTAGAGCCGGTCCCCAGGGGGTACGTTAAATCAAGACTCGACTGTATCTACAATATTAATAATTATAATTGTTAAATTAAGAATCTTCAAATCTTTTTCGGCTAAATTTACCGATAGTCCCACCACTCAATTAACCTTGACCCCCACCAGTGAATCAGCTTAGGAGACCAAGGCATTTTTTTCAATTTAAAATCTTAAAGTAATTCTTAAAAATAGTATATTCACACTTTTAAATTATTATTATTATTATTATTCAAATTGAATCAACTGTAAGTTTGTATTTGAATGGGACGGCTATCGATTACCGACGGTCAATGAATTTTTTTCGAAATTTTGATCAAAATCGTCAATTTTCATGGCAAAAGTTTCTGGAAAGTCGACCCTAATACCAAAAACTCATCCTGAATCCGAATCCGTTGAGATCAGATCAAAATATTTTTTATAGACTGAGATACCCATTAAAATAGGTGAATGGTGCCAATTCCTGATCCATCAACTCAAAACAGCTATATATCAACCCATAAAAATTATTTCGATCTGATCTCAACGGATCTGGATTTAGGATGAGATTTTGGTGTTAGGGTCGACTTTCCAGAAACTTTTGGCCTGAAAATTGACGATTTTGATCAAAAATTTCAAAAAAAAATTCATTGACCGTCGGTAATCGATATTTTACCATTTGAATGGTATTTAAATGTTTGCTTCATTTGGCAAAAACTTTTGATTTTAGAGAAGACAATTGACAGCGTTTTAATGTTGCTGACATTCTGAGCTTTTCAACGGTATATATCATGCTAAATACATTGACGCTGCTTGGTGACTAGTAAACAAAAATAGTCAAAATCACTTTTTTGCTAACAAAAAGTGAGTATAAAAGTATGGGCAGTATCTTCCGACTTCGACATCCGACTTCCACAAACTACATCCATTGGAGGCGAGCTATAAGAGAGTTGCTTTTAAATATAGGCGAGTGATAAAACCAAATTGACAAAGGGCTGCGTGGCCTAGTGGTTAGCTCGCTTGGGTTACGGTTTTGGTCAATGGTTCGGTTCTCCGCCAAAACGTCGTATTTAAAAGTTGGCCAAAAACAGGACCAAAAGCTGGCCAGAAATTGGTCAAAAAATTGGCCAAAAATTGGTGCGATTTTTGGCCAATTTCCGAAATTTCTGATTATGCATTCGAGCACCGGTCGCTTACCTTACCTTCCAGCTCACCTATTTAACTTACTGGCCATCTACCTGCCCTGAATGGCCAACTGCGTACCATATATGGCCACCTACTCACACGTCTGGCCATCTACCTACCCTTACCGGCCATTTACATACACTAGCTGGTCACGTAGCTGCCCTACCAGGCCACCTACATACCCTAGCTGGTCACGTAGCTACCCTACGAGGCCTCCTACCAGGGCTGTACCGGATACCAAAAAATATCGGATCGGATATCGGATACCGGATATGGAAAAATATCGGATCGGATATCGGATACGAAAAAGTGCCGGATATGGGTTATCGGATATCGGATTTCGGATATTTTTGATGAAATTTTGAAAAAGAATTGAAAAATTTTTCTAAATTTCAAAAAAGTTTTAAAAATTTTTTTCCGAAAATTGGCCATTTTTTCGGATATCGGATACCGGATATCGGATGTCAAAAACTGCCGGATATCGGATGTCGGATATCGGATATCCGGTACAGCCCTGCCTCCTACATATCCTACCAGACAACTTACTTTTCTTACCTGACCACCTACCTACCCTACACGCCCACCTACACACACTGACTGGCCGCCTACATACTCTACCAGCCCACTTTCGTACCCTACTGGCAATATACGTGCCCTACTGACCATCTACCTGCCCGACGTGACCACCTACGTACCCTATATAGCTACCCACTTACGCTACTGGCTATCTACCTACCCTTACCGGCCACCTACAAACCCTACCTGGCCACACACCTATCCTACCAGGCCACTTACCGTATTTCCTCTAATAGAAGCCCCCCCTCCTATTATAAGCCCCCCTCTAATATAAGCCTCCTCTGGAGGTCATCCAAAATATAAAAGCCCCCCCCCCTAGTGGTATTCTAAAAATATAAGCCCCCTTTTTTATATAAACCCCACAATCAATTTTTTTTTCGATAAATAGGTGTTGCTAAACGTGGTAAAAGATATAAAGAATGTCTTTATGTATTTGCCAAGCGCATCTTTCGAAATTGATCGCTGGAATACTTGTGAATGAGAGAATTTCAAAGCAAAAACTACATCGAGTACTATTTTAGCGGGTATTTTGTTGGTTTAAAAATTGCTTTATGCAGTAATCATCAGCAGAAAATCAGCAACAAACGATACGAAGTGACGTCGGTTTACGTTTGAGGAACAAGAAAATAAGTCGGCAGCATAGGTCAGATAAAAAGAAGGCATAAAGATATTTCGCAGAAAATTATATTGAATTCGGAGCAAATTTTGTCTCGCTATTTTCTTTTTGATTTTTTACCTTTTTTCGAATAGTACAGGGTGAGTCGAGAAATTCGAAAACTTTTAATAGGCCATAAATTTTTGTCTTGGACAAATTCCGAAATTCCGTGAACGCAGAATGACTCAATTTTTCATAGGAATTTGTTTGATATATAATGTGAAAACACAATTTTCGCTTGATCCCCCATGTGGTTTGGCCTTGGCCATCCAGAGGCTATTCTTAGACATTCTACAAAGTTATTACTCTAAAATGACACTTTAGCTACACAATGGTGTTAATACTTTCAGAAAAATTATATGTAAACTAATAGAAAAGTTGAAACAAAATTTGCTGAAAAATTAAGATAATTTGCTGCGAAATTCCAATACGCCCAAAATAAATTTAGCTAGAACGCCTCCGAGAGAAACAGTGGGTAAACTATGAAAGAAGAATCAGTGCTTTTGATGTTTAAACGCGTTTTAAATGTTTAAAAGTTTAAAAAATAAAAGCCCCGCTCTAATACAAGCCCCCCCCCTCTAATATAAGCCCCCCCCTAGAGGGCATCCATAAAATAGAAGCCCGGGGCTTCTATTAGAGGAAATACGGTACATAAATGTGTGTGAGTGGGTGGGTGATTAGTCACTTTTGTATTCAAACCCAATTTTCTGCCAATTTTTGTAAATTTATGCCGGTCTATTCCGCTCAAGACAACAAATATTCAAAATTCAATATTTCAAAGTTTAAATATTTGTTGTCTCGAGCGAATTTGAAATTTGTTAGTGATTTTTGAATTTGAACAGCACTTATGCATGCAAATCACCATGCTCAGATTTTCTGATTTAGAAAGATAAACTCATGATTTTGATATTAAGCCGAGAAAGCTGTGATAAACTACGAAGGCTTCGGAAAATGGCTAGAAATAATAGACCCTTTCTAGGTGGCTTTTACCTACAGTCAAATCTCGATAAACCGGCACACCCAAGATTACAATGAGCAAAAATGACTATTTTGAAAATAAATCAATGTAAATGGATTGAAAAAACTAACTTAGAGGGTGAAATCCTGGTTTTTCCAACCCTGCTAATATCAGAATTTTTATTGATAATATGTATATAACTATTTAACACACTTTCTAAAATAAACACACAGTTATATTTCAATGCAGGCTCAAATACAATATACGCAAAGAAGACAAAACAAGAAAAGTAAAGGATCATTTATCAGCTAAATGTTTTAAATATCTCCCAATGAGGTAACAGAAGTGGGTATATTTGATCTCAAAATTAACACTCACAACCCGAATTTGCCTTAGATTGCGAGATTTCAAGACAGCAATTTTTTTTCAGAAAAAGGACGAGTTACCGTGAAAAATAAAAAATGTCAAAATATATAGCCACTTTAGTCACTTCGTGATAGGTACGTTAATGGCTCAGTGGATATGAGTTTATGTTTCACAGTTTCACGGCCTTTCAAGTTCGATCCACGGCTGAAACGAGCAAATTTAAGTTTGAAGTTCAAAAAAGGACCAAATGAAGTTCAGTGAAGGTTTAGAATAGGCCCAAAAAAGGTTCAGTAAAGGATACCGTATTTACTGTATTAAGTCGCCATGGGAAGTTATTTTTCAACCCTTAAAAAATCGGAAACAAAATATTTCGATTTTGATATTTTTGGGTGCTCAACCAAAATTTAAAAAGTGGAATCAGGTAAACTTGCGGCAACTAAAAAAATGCAAAAAGAGATTTGCGAAATGTTCGCTCTAGGCTGAGATATAAGGTCCGTAGGGTGGGGACTTATTAGAGGGTGGGGAGTTGTTAGAGGGTGGGGAGTTAATACAATAAATACGGTAACCGTAGATTCAACTGAAGATCGAATGAAGTTGAAATAGGAAAAATGAAGGTTCAGAAAAGGTTGAAAAATAATTTATTTTGAAAATTTTCACTCTTAAAATGAAGTTCATTTGAACTTCAAAAAAGGTTCATTAAGCTTGAGATGAAGTTCAGTGGAGGCTCAATGCAACCTTCTATACACCGCCACGTCATGTTCATTTGAACTTCAATGCAACCTCCGCCGAACCTCTGGTAAACCTAGTGTGAACTTCAAATGAACTTCATGATTGCCTTCAGAACTTCATCTGAACCTTCTCATTTTGAAGTTCATTTGAACATCAGATGAACTTCATCGCAGGTTCGCGCAACTTTCAGTTGATGTTCATTTGAAGTTCTAATGAAATTCAGTGAACCTGCTGTGAACCCCCGTTCCGGTATATAGAAGGTTGCATTCAACCTGCATTGAACTTCGTTTGTTTTGCAGTGCGGGTGTATATTGACCTGGATACCCTGAAAATTAAAAAATAAAATAACATTAAAAACAAAACAGTTATTTTGACGTAAAATAGTGTGGGAAATTCGGTTTGCTGGGACTAAAACTTGATTTTGCCGATCCGAATACCGGAACCCAAAATAGGTTATACTACTTGGTCAGGTGGATATCCCTTTAAATTACCTAAAAAAATAAAAGTTGATATAGAAATTTTGGTTTTGTCAAACCCCGTTTCTCGCACGATTTTCGAAAAAGTGGTTTGTTCAGAATTTCAGCTAATTTTTTATTTTTCAGGGTATTCGGGTGGATATCCACCTCAATAAAAGTACCTATCACAGCTTCTAGGCTCCAGGTGGGCGAAATCTTTACTCTGGGATTAAAGGGCATGGTCACCTGTTTTTGAAAATGTTTTGAAAAAAAATTTCAGTCAGAATTCAAAACAAACTATGCTATCACACGTGAAATCCTGTGAAAAGTTCAGTTTGATGAGACCGAACTTACTCCTTTATCCACTAAAAACCCAAAACCCAAAGTAGGGTATCACCTAGTCAAGTGGATATCCACCTAAATAACCTGAAATTTTTAAATATACCGTATTTCTTCTAATAAGCGAGCATGCCCGTTTATTTTTCAATCACCCAAAAATCCGAAAACTTTAAATTCGATCTCGATATTTTTGGGTGCTTAACTAAAATCCGAAAAGTGGAATCGGTAGAGCTCGTGGGAGTTAAGAAAATGCATTAAACAGTTTTTGCGAAATATTTACTCTGGGCTGAGATATACGCCTTCAGAGTCGAGAGTGCCCGTTTAATAGAGACTGCCAGCTTATTAGAATAAATACGGTAGTGAAAATGAAAAACAACCCAGTCTTTAAATTTAAAAAGTCTTTCATAATTTCATCGAGTCAGTTGATAGCTTTTTACATCAGCATGTAGTTCGTAATCTCTAGCTTCGAATAAGCTATCAACTGATCAAAAGAATGATTACTATTTGAGACAGGAGTTGTTCCATAAAAACACAAAAAAGTGCAAACCTGAGCAAAGACATTAGCAAACCCGGTAGACAAATTGGCATCGACTTCCTCGTAGCTCTTGCAAGTGATAAGGTCACCTACTCAGCGATGACAGCAACTTAGTGAGTTAGCTTGCTTTGTTTCCGGGTCTTTCTGCACTGCAGTAGCACGTCTTGTTCGGACCATTAGGCTCTCCTGAAATGGTAAACAAATTATACCGAAATAAACGACAGACAAAAATTGCAAAACCACATAGTTTTTCGTACAATTTTTATACCAAAATGTAGCCTGTATACTCAGCTACCAGAAAAATCAGAACGATTTTTGTAAAGTCAGAATTTTGAAAACTAGAGACCAATCAAAGCAAACAACTGGCATTTTCTCGAGTAAAATAGGGGTTTTGCGTTTTCCATCTAACTTTTGCATTAGGCACCCTAAATTTGCATTTTTTGCATACTTCCTTGGTACGAAAATATAGCTTATTTACTACTCTAAAGGTTCCGATTTCGTTTGTGCATAAATAGTCGAAAAAACTTTTCAGATCTCAATTTAGCGAACCAGACAATGAAGAAATATGAAAATTTCACAGAAGTTAATTATGGGGTATAGACGTTGGCTACAAATGTAACATTTTTGGCGTTCTGCCCTATGTTCTGTTTTAGCCACTTAGGCCTACTTAGGCTTAGGCCTTAGCTTAGCTTAGGCCTTAGGCTTAGGCTTAGGTTTAGGCTTAGGGACCAAAAAAATGTCTTACGAACTACAAAATGGCTGAAAAAATAAGCCTAAGTGGCTTAAACAGAACATAGGGCAGAACGCAAAAATGTTACATTTGTAGCCAAACGTCTACTCACCTTAATTATGATTTTGATAATTTGCGTGTTTCATGGGCAAGTAATGGCTCATTTGAAACCCTTCGTGTGAGCAATATTTTGGTCATGAATATGCCAAGGCAATAAGGAAAAAACCAGATCAGGCGTACGAAACAGAAAGACTCCGAAAGGGTCTAAAAATGATTGTTTTTGAAAAAAATTCGTTTGGCGCCAAATTTCCTAATGCACTAAGATTTGAATTTTAGGGGCCCCACACCCGCCCCCCCCCAAAATTCAAAATCATAATCACTTTCGAAATTTCGCGCCAAACATAAAAATTCGAAAATGGTCAATTTTGGACCCTAATTGTTTTGTATGTCAGATATGATTTTTTAAAACATTTTTGTGAATGCTGTTGACCAAAAAATTCCTCATACTCAGGGCTTCGAATAAGCCATCACGTACCCACAAAACCTGAAGAATTTTCAAAAGGACAATTTTCGGTCTGTTAAAAAAGTTCAAACATTTTCTTTAACTGGTTGACTTTATTGAGACCCTAGATTATTTTTTTGTCGATTTATTCTCAAACAAAACCGGAGACTGAGAGAGGAGTAAATTTTCTACATTATGGTACCAAGGAAGTATGCGAAAAATACAAATTTTGGTGTCTCATACAAAAGTTAGACGGAAAACGCAAAAACCCCTATTTTTACTCGGAAAATGCCACTTGTTTGCTTTAAACGGTCTCTAGTTTTTAAAATTCTGACTTTTACAAAAATCGGTCTGACTTTTCTGGTTTCCTGAATGTACAGGCTACATTTCGGTACATGGATTGCATTAAAAAAGACCGTGATTTTTGCATTTTTTGTCCGTCGAATAAGTCATGAAACTTTTTTTGCTATTTTAGGCAAGCCTAATGGTTCAAACAGACGTGCCGCTAAAGTGAATAACAAAAATCGGTGAAGCAATCTAGCACTCGAGAACTTTAAAGGCAACAGTCGCCGCGATGGAAGCAAAGATCGCACGAAAATCTTCAAAGGAAAGAGCTAGCGACGAGCAAAGCAAGCAGGGAAAATCCGTCTTTGTAAGCTGTTTCAAATTCTTTTTCGCGAATAAAATCTTTTTCCTAACTTCCTCACTTAAGCGAGGCTAGCTGAAGAAAAAAAGATTGGGACATAACAGCAACAGATGGAAGCAAAATCAAAAGAACTATCTCGGAAAAAAAAAGCAGTCAGTCATGAGCAGGTGGAACAAGTCAACCGATGCCATGTCTACCGATGCCATGTCTACCGATGCCATGTCTACCGATGAGCCTTCATTTACCCAGAGTCCCTCGCCTACGCGTCAGTCATCGTCTACGGTCCAGCCTTCGTTCACCCAAAATCACGGTTAGATATTTTCAATGCCGTATAGAGTCTTCTTTCTGATACAATGTTTTGAAATAATGGTCGTTAAATTTTCTTTAGATGGTAGGTCGTCTCCTGTTATGTCTTCTTCGGCTTATGAGACTCAATCTACGGTTTCAGGAACTAATATAGTTCCTCTTAAACTTTCGTCTGGAAAAGGTACTTTTAAAGTACTGTTTTACTTTTGTTTTTCATCACTTTCTGTCTCTTAAGGCTCTCCTACTGCATATATCACAGTCTTGCATTAAGTTTGGTGGTTGCTGCAATTGCTGGTGTTATCATCCTTCTTATCTACAGTGGGAAAATTTTGGCTGATAGTGGAGCTGCGACGACTGCTTCAGCTGGCAAACCAGGTGGGAGTGGTGATGTCGATGCAAGTCAAGATCCTGTCCTTGGTTAAGAGAAAAATATTCGGCAGTTCAGTTTATGAATGATAGTGTATGTATATGAGAGTTATATCTGCAATGTGCTTGTATATCCTACCATAAAGGCATAGGAACTTGTATAATAAAGAGATACAGTAATAAAACGGGTGCCCAACCAAAGCTGACCAGACTAAGGTAAGGGTCGGTGGACCCTTTATCCTTTATTGAGGAGCACAGGGCACTTGGTGGCAATAGGCGACTAAGCGAGCAAGCAAGTAAGACAGGACCGAATACAACAATATTCATACAAGCAGTTAGCTGCAACCCACGAAGGGCATCCATCTTCCGGCACAGCGGAAGATGGTCCACCCACAATACACATATCCAATCAGATAAACACCAACAACAGCTAGCTGGAAGCAAGGGGTTTGGGAATGTGGTGGTTGTCTGTGGGGATATTGGATTGAGCTCCGAAGAGCAACTAGAGAACACTCAAGACTACATACTACAATACTTTATCGCGCTTACTGTGCCCAGCCTATTTGTAAAAACTGTTGCGTGCTTGATCAAAACACTGCCACATGGCATGAAAATCGTTTAAAATAGCAAATAGTGAGTTAATTAGCATTTTTCAAACAGCACTATCTGGCAAAAAACTGCCATGAAAATCCAAAATCGGCATGCACTATCCTGATTCGGAGTGGTGACATGTGGGCCTTGGCAAAGCTTTTTTCTGGAGCAAAAAGACTTTTTTTTTGGTCAAATTTTAGCTGGAGCAAAAAGACTTTTATTTGGAGCAAAAAGACTTTTTTTTGGGTCAAATAGTTTTGGTTCAAAAAGACTTTTTTGGGACAAAAAGACTTTTTTTGGGTCTAAAAACTTTTTTTGGAGCGAATTGGCTTTCCTTTGGTGCAAATATTTTTAGTTGTAATTCTGCATTCCCTTTATTTTCTAACACGTAAAGTATATTTTGGGGATTAAACTGTTTTTTGGGGGGTTAATAAGAAGCGGTTAAATTTTTGCGAGAAAAATCGATTGAGCGATCAGATTTCAGTCAGATGGACTTTATCTCTCAGAAACTTAGGGGAGGGGGCCGTGTCCGCAAACACGGACCGTTTTTTAGTTAGTAGGTACATTGATTTTTTTGAGTGCCACTTTTAATTTATTCGAACGCCAAATTTATGAGAAGCATTACTGTACAAAAAACATCGGAAAAAATTATTGTGAAAACATAGAATGCAGGGTCGATAATTTAGGGCACAGACCGTGTTTTTCATACGGTCCGTGTCGCATACGGATTTTTTGCACACAATTTAATTTTTGAAAATTGAAAAAAGTGTAAGGATTGTTGCGTTCAATCCAGTGTTCTCAATAGTCAGAGGCAGAATGCCAAAGTCAGAGGCAGAATGACATCAAAGTCAGAATCAGAAGTCAGAGACAGAATTTTTCAAAGTCAGAATCAGAATAATTGTGATTCTGATTCTGACTTTGAAAAATTCTGACTCTCACTTTTAATTCTGACTTTGAAAAATCTGACTATCATTTCTGATTCTGACTTTGAAAAATTCTGACTCTCACTTTTGACTCAGACTTTCAAAAATTCTGACTCTGATTTCTGATTCTGACTTTGAAAATTTCTGACTCTGATTTCTGATTTTGACTTTCAAACTGTCTGACTATCATTTCTGACTTTTAATTTCATATACCGTATTCTCTCTAATAGTTCCACATGTGGGATTATTTTTCAATCAGCCGAAAATCGGACAATTTTGAATTCGATCTTAAGATTTTTCGGTGCTCAACCAAGATCTGAAAAGTGAAATCGGTAGAGCTCGTGGGAGTTAAGAAAATGCATCAAACAGCTTTGCAAAATCCTTTCTCTAAGCTGAGATATAGGTCCTCAAAGTTGGGGGTGTGGGTGTGCTGCTGCTGTGTGTGTGTGTGCTGCGCTTAGCGAAGATGGTTTTTTTCGACCAGGACTTATTCGTTTACCTTTTGTAATATATTATTTATTTTACTTTCTTCTTCTCTCACTCTTGCAAAATGCAGTTCACAATAGATTTTCGAAACAATTTATTCCAAAGCACTTTTTTAAACAGGTAAACAGTTTTCTACATATGTTGCATCCAAGAATTACAATTAACAACAAGTTGTGCATCAAGAAGTTCAAATTCAGTTTTATTTCTTTGTCCTCTTGTTGCAAGACTAGCTGAGGAGAAGACGCGCTCGATAGGTGCACTCGTTGCGGAACTGTTAAAATCTCGAGAGCCATAATCGCCAGTGACTTGTACTCCTAGAGCAAACTCATCAAGTGAAGTAATTGAATGGCAGAAAAATTACCGTATCGATCAGCTTTTGCCAGTAGACTAGTGGTCAATAGAAGAGCTTGCTGAAGCTTTGGCTGTTATTCCACGTCGCAAGATATCCCCAATCCATGATTTCGCTCCGGCTTGAATTTCTGCTCTGCTTTGTCTTTGTTCCAGCTCTTTTTGTGCTATTTCTTCCAAGTACAGGTCTCATTCGTTTGTCGGTTGCACATTGCTTGTTGACTGTCCCGAAGTTGCTTAGCAATCAATCTAGGATTCTGTCTAATCAATATTTCTATGAGAAATCTTGAAATATTACAATGGTTGGATAGAACTGATCGCAAGCTCCAAATCTCTTTTGCTGACTAAGTGGACTGTGTTAGGATCAAAGCACGCAGCTATAATGTAGATAGGATCGAATCTGGAGTCCAGTACATCTAACATCCATCCAAACCGAGCACTCAGGATTTTTTCCAGCGTTGTTGCCATGCCATTACCATTTTCCTGAAACACGATCAATTAAAAATGAAAACGACAATTCAAATTACAAACTTTAGACTTAAAAATTGACTTCTTGAGAGCTTTCAAGTAGCCATAGCAGAGAGATATTGTCACGTAACTTTCTCCTCGAATTCGAATGAGCACATTGACCATAATATTCGTAAGTTTATAGACATCCCTGAGGAACTAAAACGAAACGAGATAAGAAAGCGATAGACTAACAAAAACCTCAATTTCAGCTGAGTTTGGTGTCACCCATTTTTACCCTCGCGATTACTGCAACCTCTTCATTTACCTCTAGGAATCGTTCAATAACTGTGATATCAGACCATATCAGACCATACATCACATGTTATTGAAGTCGAAAATGCAATGTGCGGAGAAATTTCTCGATAGACTCTTTCACCGTGGAACTCTTGGACATCAGAATATTCTTGACCGTGGCATAGCTTTGCGGAAACTAAAATAGGTGCATGAAAGTGAAGCTATAGTCAAGACTGCTAAGTGAATAGTTTTGACCTCAATGTTGGAGTTGATTGCAGAAAATAGCGCTAGCATTGTCGGATTTGCAAGCATACTTACTGGATATCCGGATGCGGTTGCAATTAAGCGTTCCATACTAGACCCTCTAAAAATTTTGAAAATGCGGTCAATCGTTTAAGTTTCCATTTCTTGATGAACCCTCCTAAATTTTTGAGGGTTTGTGAATGCCTCAGACTCAAGAATTCCACATGCTTGATAAATATTCAGTCCTTAATTTATTTCAGTTTCTCAATCTCTATGCAGAATGATCTGGCTCCTTTCTGTTTCTAAATGCTATGCAGAAGCCGGTATGCTGCAGCGCCGTAAAGCTTCACTCGAGCAAGATCAGCAGCAAACACCTGATGATGTGAAGAAGAAAGAAATGAAAGATCATCCGATCAATTCTTTGTCTTGTCTCTACGAGGAGTTGACTTTGCTGACTACGCGAGCCAAACACTATGCTGTCGCCCACAAGTGTATCTGCAATTCGTTGGGGTAGTCTTTCAAAGTTTCTTTTCTATAGTTGAAAGCCTCGTGTCCAATTAGCGGATTTCCTTTCACTCTCACTCACACTCTTACCTCTCACTCTCACTTTCAGTGTGTGTCCAATTAGCGGACACTTATTTTTACTCTCACTTTCACTCTCACTCTCACTTGCACTCAATTTTCGTGTGTCCAATTAGCGGAATTTTCAAATATTCGAACCAGCAACCTCTACATCACTCCTTAGAATCGCTCAGAACCACATCCAGAGTGGCCTAAAGGCAAAAATTACGGCTACCAGACAATTTCCAATATTTTGGCAAATGTCGCACGACATTTTCCAATATTTTTTCGGTTGATTCGGTCGTTTCGCCCGAATTTACCGAAAAAATATTGGAAAATGTCGGGCGACATTTTCCAAAAATATTGGGAATTGTCTGGTAGCCAAAATTACTGGTTTTTGGGTTTACTAAAGGGGGTAATCTTTTTGCGAAAATTCGATTGCGCGGATCAGTTTTCGGGTCCGATAGGCTTAATCACTCAGAATTCCAGGTTCACGGTGGTTTTGAGTGGTTCAAGGTGGATTAGTGTGGAATTCTGAGCGTTTAAGCCTATCGGACCCGAAATCTGATCCGCTCAATCGAATTTTCGCAAAAAGTTGACCCCCTTTAGTAAACCCCCAACAAAAAACCAGTTATTTCTGCCTATTGGGCTCTAGGTAAATTCATTTTGGGATAACATAGAACTGTTTTTCTGCTCAATCACAATGATTCCCTAAACTTTGGGTTCAGCACTTGGAGTGGGTACCTTTCTAGAGTATTGAGATTCTGGTTAGTCAAAACAGGATTTTGGTCCTAACAAACAGTATTCAGCTCGAAATTTTGGGTTGGATAGCATGGTTTATTTGTTCCTGAGAAATAAAGAAAATTTTGTGGGCGGAATACCTGTAGGCGAATTTACTGTGGGCGAATTTACCGTTTCCACTGCCTATTGGCTACTCCGACGTGAGTTATGGGCCATGCTTATAAGGAAAGGGGTTGGTGTAATGCTTTGTGTACTTAGAAGGGAGGTCGCTGGTTCGAATCCGGGGTGCAGAAATAAATAAAAAATTAGAAAAAATTGCCTTTAGTCTGCCCTTCACTCTCAGTCTTTTTCAATTTCAAGTCTTTTAAAAGTTGCCATTCACTCTCACTCTCAGTCTGCCTTTCACTGTCACTCTGACTTTGGACACACACTAAGAGTGAAAGTGAGAGTGAGGGCCAAAGTCAGAGTGAGAGTGAAAGGTTTGTTGTGTGTCCAATGAAGAGTCAGAGTGAAGGTAAAAATCCGCTAATTGGACACGAGGATAAAGATAATTCGTTTAGCCAGGAAATGAGAAGAATCAGTCGAAAAGGTGGATTTGTTCCAGCAAATTATTGGCAGGCAAATCGAAACATAATCGAGGGTAATGAGCAAATTCAGTGCAATCGACGGAAACTTAGCATCGTGTTTGATGAAATCTTGGAGCTGAGGTAGACTTTGCAACTTCGTGTACTTCTCACTAATTTGTCCACTTTATTGTATAGTCTTAAAATCGAAAACTTGGTTTTGGCCAGTGATGCTAAGTCAAAAGAGGTGCTCCTATGTCAAATATTTGCTGCGCAGCTAATATATTCATGCAGGTCTGAACTGTTTTTTTTGCACAATTTTTGACTTCATTTTTTGCGCTGATAATTAATTGCTTCACTTTTGCAGCACATTGCCAGTCGAGTAAGCGAAGAGACCGATCTCCTATTGCGACAGGGCAGGAGTATGAAAGTGGCAGAAAATCGGATGACCGTTGCATCTCCGCGTCGTAGTCTACCCTTCCTTTTCTCAGGAGCTACTTCTGCGAGCGGCGTGAATTCTACGAGGACATTCTTTGACAACCTGCTCTATCTGTTTCATGTAGTGGTCAAGGAACTACGCTCTAAAAGTGTGTAATAATACGGTGTTAAATAGATTGCTGGGCTGTTTAAGTGGGTGCTTCTTAATAACATAATTGTTTGTGTAATTAAAGGACCATGCTCTTTGCGCGAAGCGGCATGCGCAAAGTTTGAATCCGCGGGGACACTTCTCTTTCGTCTATTCCTGTACTCTTTGGAGTTATAGCGAACGACTCCAAAGAGTTAAGTTTGAGACGAAAGAGAAGTGTCCCCCGCTAATTCAAATTTCGCGCATGTCGCTGAGCGCAAAGAACATGGTCCTTTAAAAGGCTTCGGTTTGAACGTTTTAGACATTATTCAAGAATAAAAGGTATCGTCGCGAAATTTCCCGATTATTTAAGGTTTAGAAAATTGAACGGGCATGACCGGTTCAAAGGAGACATATGCACAGTAGGTTAACTCGATTATTGCTTCAATTTTGTCTTGAGTTTTGACCATCTTTCCCCAACCCATTCTTCATATTGAATTGCAGAATGGCAATTGGTTAGTGCTCGTCACACGCTATATTTTATAAGCAAATGTTTTTGCATCTTTCTCTGAGATGAAAATATTTTCTTTCATTGTTTTTGGCAGACTTTGAGACTGCTAAATCAAGTATAGTTATTTCAAAATGTTGTATAAACAGTGTTTGTATTCGACTGCATTCCAATTAACAGTACTCTTTGCCCAGCAACAACTATAATTATTATTTTTCGCCCACTGGTCAATCTATAATTTATACAACTGTGTGAACTGGACTTTTGTTCTCTTGCCTGTTATTTTAGTTAAAATATTAATTTAGTGAGCAATTCAACCACTTACAACCATTTAACCACTCATATAATTTTTTGCATCATAAATTTACTTTCTGTACAAAAATATAGAAACCTGATACTGATGATATTCTTGCTGTTTCTAATCCAATCAACTAACTCTCAGTCTATATAACAATTGTTGTTGCCATAGATTGTAATCACTTCTTTTGCTTTGCCTGCCAACCTTTCTGACGAATCAATCGACCTGCTTTGACATTGAAGCGACCGCATGTGCCCCGCTGAGTTTGTAGCACTTCTTTTTGTGGTTCATACCCCTTATTTATAGGAAAGTAGATGTATCTGTGGCTCAAGCAGCGGCAGGGTGTGAATTGGATTAATGTATGTGAGAGTGAGGTTGGATGTGTAGGTGTGTATCTATGTATGTACATCGATTGGGTCGTAAATGGATGGACGTAAAATAGCAAATATTAAATGTTTGCGCCATAAGCGAAGGACAAATTACATTCCTTTCTCCCATTACCTCAGCTATTTTCTTTCTCTTCCTTCTAGTTTTCTTTCAGAATTTTCAGTTAAGAAAAGAAGACTCAAACATTAATATGAAACTGTCTCACAAGATAACTTCTTTTCTTTCAATGAATTTTGTAATTGGATTAGCCGATTTGAGCTGCTATTCCATTCAGTCGCATCTTTTAAGCTCGTCTCATAATCTTAGGAAATATAAAAGTTTAGGCCATTTTTAGCAAGTTTGTATTGACAAAGAAATATACAAAGAAGAAAATTTGTTTAGCAGGGCTGAGTCGGATATCCGATATTGGTACCTTTCGACATCTGATATCTGACATTTTCATATGCGTTCGGATATTTTTTATACTTGCGCAGTTCTTTTGTGCGGAGTAAGCTTAAATGGAAATATAAAATCTTGTAGTTTCCCGACTGTAACGACCAGTTACCCGAATCACAAAATCAGACGGAAAAATTATGTTGCAGTCAGTGCTGGGCATTTCAAAATTTTCGCTCCTGCTCCTGCTCTTGGCTCCTAGCTTGAAAATTTTTGCTCCTGCTCTTGCTCTTGGCTCCTGTCTTCAAAATTCTTGCTCCTGCTCTTGGCTCTTAGTCTCAAAATTTTCGCTCCTGCTCTTGGCTCCTAGCTTGGAATTTTTAGCTCCTGCTCTTGCTCTTGGCTCGGAGCGGAGAATCTCGGAGCCAAGAGCAAAGAATTGCTCAAATTGAAAAAATTGTTTAGCAATTATTATTACTTATAATTTTTGCTCTTGACATGTGAGGGATTGAATGTTCTTTAAGAACGTTATTAACGCATTATCATACTAAAATTCTGCTTTTAGGGTTATAAAAAATGGCTTGAAAATTATTGATTGCTGAATCGAATTGATTTGTAAATAAAAATATGTGATTCATGCTATTTACTTTACTTTCTTTATTACCTACGGCACCTTTTTCATTTATTCCCTTTTGTCTAAAAAATTTTAGATCAATCAATTTTGTTCATTAGTTATAACTAGGGTGGGAACTCCGAATATTCGGGCGAATATTCGCGCGAATATTCGCGAATATTCGCGAATATTCGCAAGCAATGTTCGCGATAAAAGAAATTTTGCGAACATTCAAACAGCTGTAGTAAGTCAATAGTTGTTGATGTCTTTTTAATTTGATGTCTCGACCTTTCACGATTTCCGAAGCGGCACCGACCCCTACCGATTTTCCGCACCGGCACTGCACCGGCACCGACCCCTACCGATTTTCCGCACCGGCACCGCACCAGGCACCGGCCGGTGCGGTGCCGGTGCGGAGGTGCTGCACCGCCTCACCGGCCACATAAAATAAGTAAGCCAGAGAGCAAGAGCCGGAGCGAAAAATTGCGAAAATACATCACTGATGAGTACCAACACCTGGGTGTTTCCGGTGGTTTGAAGTGTTTGGAGTAGTTTTGGATGGTTTTGGCTTCATTTATGACATTTTATCTTTTGCATCTTTAAAACCCTTTCGAAGCACCCCACAATGTCGAAATAGCAATTCAAACGTATTTGAAGTTAGATTAGACTTCCACCAGGCACAATGTAGCGATAATTTTAACGAAATTTTGTAAAAAAAACATGAAATTAAAAAAGGTGTTTTATCGGGCGTGAAATGATATGGAAGTGAAATGACTGGGGGTGAAATAATACGGGGGTAACATACATCAGTACAGCGGCGTAATAAAAAAAGACCCAACAAAAAATATAGGATAAAAAATATGCAAGAGGCCCGACTGATTCGATGGGACAAAAACAAATGAGTTTCAACAATTTTTTTGTGTCACAACTAATAAAATTCAAAAAAGCTAATTTATTTACGAATAGAGACTCTGAATCGAAATAAAATAAAAAAGCGTGTCGATAAAAAGGAGACAGGTCAGTTCGCCCCACGATCAGTTCCCCCGGTCAGTTCGCCCCAAGATCAGTTCGCCCTGTTTTTAAAATGACCATTATGTCACAAAAAAACAAACCCAAACTTATTTTTTAACTTTTTTGTAGTTCGGGAACATGTTTCCGTCCTAACATACGCTGGCCTACCCTTGCCTAAGCCTAAGCCTAAAACAAAAACGGGGCGAACTGATCGTGGGGCGAACTGACCGGGGCGAACTGATCATGGGGCGAACTGACCGTACACCGATAAAAAGCGTGTTGGTCAAAACGGCTAGAGACCCATATCTTAATTGGATTTAAAAATAAGGTCTTTTTAAAAGCCATTTTACCTAAAATTAACAACAATCCTAACTTGAGATGAAAAACCATCCTCAGAGCGGATTGTGAGTCCGGACTGAGGGTGGCGACTGCAGTCCACCATTGCGAACTAGTCATTAAAGGGCATTCTCACCTGTTTGAATTTGTCCCCGCCAATTAATTTTTTTTTCTGAATCATTGAACTTCTGTACGGATTTTTTATTTGGTTTCTAACAAAATCATTTTTATTGTCAATGAAGCTAATTGGAATGTGTTTTAGTGCCGGTTGTGATTATTTAAGCATTTCATTCACTGTTTTTTCTTTTTCATTTGTTCATAAGACGACAGTTCGAATGTTCGCGAATATTCGCGAACATTCGGAATATTCGCGCGAATATTCGCGAATATTCGGGGCTATTTCAATATTCGCGCGAATTTCCCCACCCTAGTTATAACTGACTTGACAATTGAAAAAATAAATAAAAACCCGCCAACAATGTGTTCAAAATAACATTAAAACATAATTTTCATGCTCGGAGCAAAAAGATTAAGAGTGCTCCCATACCGAAACTTTTTGCTCTTGCTCTTGGCTTGAAAATTTCTACTTCTTCTCTTGGCTCCTAACTTAAAAATTTTCGCTCCCGCTCCTGCTCATGGCTTTTGAATTTTTGCTCCTGCTCTTGGCTCTTAGTCTCAAAATTTTCGCTCCTGCTCTTGCTCTTGGCTCGGAGCGGAGAATCTCGAGCCAAAAGCGGAGCCAAGAGCGGAGAATTGCCCAGCACTGGTTGCAGTGCCCTCAAAAAGCCCGTTCAGGTCAGATATGGTCAAGTATAGGATGTGTCAAGAAATTTGCCCACTTTTGAGAGGTCATAACTTTTTTCTAGGCCGTTTTTTCAAAATCTGTCATAAAAATTGAGTCGATTGGCGTTCACAGATTTTGAAAAAACGGCCTAGAAAAAAGTTATGACCTCTCAAAAGTGGGCAAATTTCTTGACACACCCTGTAAAACCCAACCGCAAATAAAACTAACAAGGGCCTGCCCGAAGTGTCATTCTGAGGACCCTATCACGGGAAGCATTTTTTTATTGCATATTCTTGTAAAGCACTTAAGGTTTCCCATGAAGCGATATTACCACAAAAAGTGGTACAACCATTAAAGGAGCATGCTCGTGCATTACACGAATGAAGGGTTGGACCAGTAGCTTTTTTCTTTCTTGCTAATTTTTTCATGCGCTTCCTTCTAGGTTTTTTAAGTTTGCTGCCTAACTTTTAGAAGTAATATAAGGTCATCGATATCAGATTGAACGCAAAACGAGAAAAAATGGGACGGTTGAAAAAAATCGCTGGTCTCCGTCTTAACTTTTTGTAACGCACGGGCATGCTCCTTTAAATCTGAGTTCCGAAATACCCATGGTACAGGTATCATGGTTTTAGTTGGACATTTTTATTCAATTCAGTTTCATAACCTTGTAAGTTATGACACCCAACTGCTGGCAGCCAACAGTATTATATATTTTGGCCAGGTTTCTGAAATAATAACTGGAAAAAACCAAAATTAGGTTTAGGACCTACATTTAAGGAAATTTACTAGAAGAAGTAGTCCAGGTGTGTATGCAGACTTAAAATTTACAAGCACTAAATAATGCACTAAAAAATGGCTTTCAAAATTTTGGTGCCCCTCCCTATGTATTTGTTATATTTTTTTCATTCATTTCTTAATTCTGTGTATTTTCGGGCAACAAATCATATTTAGGATCGTGTCATTATTGCGTTTGGTAGAGACCTGCTGTATAACTGTTTATAAATTATACTAGTACATGTTATTGTGGATGTCCCGCCTCCACACTAAGTGACCAACACTCCCTCCCCCCTCGGGGTGGGGCAAAAATGATGGTTGAGTGCTGAAAGGTCCGGCCACTCTGCTGCTGGGCAGGCAATAGCCATTATCTAGCTATTCCTTGTCTGCCTGGTGAAAGGGTGTTATTAGTCTAGTTAAGAGTCTTGTTATTCTACCCCTCTCATTTATGTATTCACACCAGTCACAACTAATTACTGGCTCAATTCTTTACTTTTTGCAGATATGAAGCATGGCTTTGAGAGAGCTTGTTCTCTAAGTATGAATTCTCTGCCATCTACCTCCACACAGCCTCCCCCAAATTCGAAATGTGAAACTTTTGAAGAAGTTGTTAGGCGTGTCCCGCAACCTTGGCGGAGTTCCATACCCTCAAATGTTGAGAAGCCAGAGCTTTATAATAGAAGGAGGAAACCGTACAAAAAACTATTTTTTTTGCTACTATTATTGTCTTGTAATTTTTCGGCAACACATGCAGCTGAGGAATCAGTGAGAATGGACAAAGTGCTGGAAGGTAGGCCTTTTTATTTTAGATAAAAAAGTCAGGGTTAACTAGTAGATACAGTTTATTTTGTCGTTAATTGTGGTCACATTTTTTAACGGCGGATATCAGAATTCCAACCCGCTTTTCGCACTCCAGCACCCTTCTGTAAAAATTCTTCAAACATGTTTTATATAAAATTTTTAATTATAATTGATCAGACAAAATCTAGTAGTCGATTGGCCGGCTTTTGGGTGTTTTCCGTGTTTTTAACCTGAAAGCCGTCCCATATATTTACATTTGTTTTTGTAACGGCTAGGCGAAACTTGCCAAAAAGGAAATCTGCCAAACGTATGTTTTGCCGAAGCGAAAATTGAAGCGAAATTTGAATGAAGCGAAAACGAATTTTGCCAAATTGAAATTTGCCAGGCTTTGCCTAAAAGAAATAGGGTGGCAATTTAGTATTGAGCAAACTTTTTCGGATGGAACGCACGTTTGGCGAATTGTATTTTGGCAGATTTTGATATGGCAAATTTCGTATTGGCAAATTTTGTTTCGGCAATTTTCGTATTTGGCAAATTTCTTTTTTCCAAGTTTCTCGTAGCCGTCTAAACCTCAGCCGAAGAGTACCATTTTCTAGTCTGATTTCTAAAATACCGTAAATCCTTTAATAAACAAACACGTCCTTTTATTTTTCAACCCTCCGAAAATCGGAAAATCCTGAGGTCGATCTCGAAATTTTCGAGTGCTCAACCAAAATTAAAAAGGGGAGTCGGTAGAGCTCGTGGGAATTAAGAAAATGCATTAAACAGATTTGCAAAACATTTACTCTGGGCTGAGATATAGGTCCTCAAAGTCAAGGGTGTCCGTTTATTACAGAGTGTCCTATTATTAAAAGATATACGGTATCCATCTTTTAGATAGCCTGGAAAAAATTATCGATAATCTAAGGCCCGTTTGGGTAGATAGGTCGTAACCATAAGCATTGCAAATACGATTGTGAATAAAAAACAGTTTTTAATTTACCTATTTATTGTACTCTGTCCTGTTCTCCTTTGCACTCTATCTCTTTTTCTATGTTTTTAGCTGAAGTGGAGACTGTATTTCGCGCAGTCCAACTCAAATATGGTAGGAGTGTGCAGCTATATCCGCAAACTTAATTTCCCCGCTTTTTTTATTTGTTCTCAATTATTTGAGCTTTTGCCGGCTTCTGTGCTTGGATGCTCTTTTTTGGGACAGAGTTTTATTTGCGGAAAAGGATTCGGTTTTCCGCAGCTTCCTGTCTGTAATTGGAGAGCTTTTTCCGCTGCTGCTACAATTCTTTTTTGGGTTCGATTTGCTTTTTGCTAAATGTAGTGGTTAATAACAATTTATGAAAAAAAAAAAATTGTCATTAATTTAATAGGTAAAATGTAGTTTTAGAGGTTTTTGAAAATCAGCTTGGTTTCTAAAACCAATTGAAAGATTTAAAAACATTTTTTGAGGGAAAAAGATTTGAAAATATTTAAAATGAAACAACAAAACCAATATAAAAAAATATTACATTTCTATATTTTATATATTTCGCTGAAATTTTTTTCATACTTTAGTGTTGACTGTCAAATCATTCGAACCTGGACACAAAAAACTACATGACATGATTTTTTCGTGTCGTTTTAAAGCTATTAGAGGGGGGTGCAGGTCACGTAAGATTTTTGACCATTCATGTTTTCTTTTCTCATCCGTAACTTTTTCACATGATGGTATATCTGTAAATACATTCCTTAGCCAGATTTTTACGCAGAATACGAAAATTTTATTAGAATTGCGGTGTTCTTGAAAATTAAGCCAAAAACTGACTAAATATTTATACAGTATTTTCCTTAAATTCGGGATTATCTTCATGGTATAATTTTTTGACTTAAATTTTTCATACAGTCATCAGGCAAGTTACCACACAAAATATAGCTGCGATAATAAGCTACATTATGAGCGGTAATTTGAATCAGGGCCAGCACACGAAAATGGCTTTTTTTGGGCGAATTAAGCGGACAGTAAACTCAGGTTTCTTGAACTTTTAGCCAGTTTTTGTGTTTTTCTCATGACTTTTCCAGAAACAGCTCAATTCTGATAAAGTTTTTAGATTCTAAGTAAAAATTGGGCAGAAGAATGTACTCACACAATTGTTCAAAAAGTTACGGATGAGAAAAGAAAACAGCAATGGTCAGAAATCCTACATAACATGCACCCTCCCTATAAGTTGGTACAGTCGACGCTCGATATAACGAACCCCCGATACAACGAACTCTCGATATAACGAACTTATTTTTATGGTTTGGTTGGATTTGTTATAAACATAGGCAAGCTGACGCTCTATATAACGAACGCTCGATACAACTAACTCTCGATACAACGAACACTTAGAGTGGTCCCGACTAATTAAATCACCCTCGATATAACGAACTTTTACAAATTCCAATACAAAATTGTGTTTTATTTTCAAATTTCAGCCAAAATTTTCATAGATTCAATTCTCTAACTTTTTTCATTTAATTTTAAGGGTGTGGCAAGAAATTTTAGCGTTTAAAAATGGCCGTAAGTTTTTCCTAGTTTTATTTTCGAAATTCTATTTATTGTAAATAAATTATTCTCGGGAGAATATTTTATGTGTAAAACACGATTCCCGCTTGATCACATGTGGTTGACCTTGCCCATCTAGGAGCCATCAGACTATGAATCGGAACCACCACAGTCATTTGGTTTCTAGCTTTTGTGTTCTATTATTCATTTTTCACGATTGACAGATAGATCATGAGCGCTGTTAGCATGATGCGCCGCGTCATTTTTTCCAGTAAACATAAAGGCATGATGTTGACCCAGAAATCGTTCGGAAGTGCGATCAGCAAAATTAGTTCTTTGTGAAAGGCCGTGATTATAGTCGGATTCAACATTTAGGGTCAACATTTTATTGTATTCAAAAAGTGTTAATGATTTCCTTATTATTTGTTTATTTTAATATTTATTATCTTTTTACCTTTTTTGAGCTGTACACGAAAATATAAGCAGTTTTTCCGAGTGAATTTCGAAGCTTTGACGTATAAAAATCGGTTTGTAAAAAATGTTGAGGGGTCAATAGAGGTCAACACAGGGGTCAAATTTTGCTCAAATTTTGTAAAGACAGAATTTTGAATTTCTGTTAAAGCCATCTTGTAGAACTCAAAAATGAGTGGGGATCACAAATATCAGATTTGGCACTTTCCCTTCAAAAAATTGATATTTTAGTACTTTTCAAAAATGTTGACCCTCAACACGACTATAATTACAGTCAAAGAACCTATTGAGAGAAAAAAGTCCTGTTTTCCTTCCAGCTTATACATGTACTTTTCAATGTTGTATATTTGTAAAAAATGTAGTTGTTAGGATAAGCTCTCGATACAACGAACTCCTAAAAAAATCGGTCAAGGGCGCTCGATTTAACGTACGCTTGATATAACGAACGCTCGATATAACGAACCGCTGCGGCTGGTCCCCAGGGGGTTCGTTATATCGAGCGTCGACTGTATTAAAAAGTTGTCACCTGAAAACATATAAAAATAATTTTTACCCATTGATTTATGGAAATTTCCAAACTTGCATAACCTATTTGCCTTTAATTCAATACACAGCAGCAAAGCCAGCTTTGAAACCCGTAAACAACTTAATGTCTTTACTTGATACTAGTCTACAGTCATCATAACCTGTTGTAACAACTATGAAGTTGTTGCCTCAAATTGCACCTACTCTGCTGCATAGTTCCCAGGTTAGCAGCAGGCTAAATTTGTAGTAGTTATTGTTGTGGTGAGCGGTGACACACAGCATCGCGCCCTCCTCACAACCTTTTATTCAAAAAAGTGTAGAGGCTGTAATGATTTGAATAATAAATCATGTTTATTCTGCCTCCCCACCACTTCCTCCTCCCCAACCAACAATACAATAGAAGGGAACCCTGCAGACTGGACAGGTGTCTTTTTGGTGAGGAGCCACAGAGACTGCTTTTGCTTGGAAAACTCCTTTGTCTTTCACTACTAGACCAATTTGAAATAAAGCAGGCGAATTGGCCTCAGAACCAACAACTAAATTTATGAAGCAGTAGTCCAACTAGGTATTTAGTACTCGTTCACACTAGGGAGACAGAGGCTCGATATCTTTTATCACTTTTTTTGATTCGGACCACTACCGCCAGCTAGTCAGCGATTGGTGAATGAACACACAGTTGGGAAAAGAGTTGTTAGCAGCAACAGCTAACCCAGGGCGGCTTTGATCAAGGAAAAAAGCGTATTTATTTTCGTAGCTTTGAATGCAAATGGTACACAACAGCAAAAAACAAGTTTAAAGTTTTTTGTATGGTAAAGTTGAAATATGGTTTAAAAATTAGAGACCAACATTTCGGATCTTGCGGTCCCGCGGTCGGGTTTTGTGACTTAAAAATAGAAGTAAGCATGCGGTCTCGGTAGGGATTTCGGGATCGGGATTGGGGCTAAAAAACATTCGGATCGGGTTACGTAAAAAAATTTGGGATCCCGTCGGGATCCCGATCAAAATATCAAAATATATATAAAATATCAAAAATATTTTACCGATATGTTGAATCCATGAGTAATCAGGCAAACTACAGGGTGTCCCGAGAAATTCCACTGATTTTAAACGTTCACAACTGTTTTTCCTAATACTATTTCAAAATTTTGTAAATCCATAAAGACTAAGCTTCCGATAAAAAAATTTTGGCATGTAAAATCGAAAATACGAGCGGTCCCCCTGAGGCTTAGTCCTTACCTTTCCAGAGGCTATCTACAAACCAGGACCTGAACTACTACAGGGGTATCATGCGAAAATATTGTTTTTTTATATTATAGTTTATATTATAGAAGAATATTTACAAAAAAATTTGCCAGAAAATTATCACCGCAATCTATTTGTGTTCAGAATATTGAATCCCCTTCACAACAAAAAGTTATAAGCGTCTGTTATAAGCCACATTCAGATTCAAATAAATCTTTTAAAATAATACAATGCAAGTAGCAGGGAGAATTTAGCCCGCAACCCATATATTTTGTTCCTATTCGTCGAAATTTGAAACTGCATCTGAAAACATGCGAGAGTTTAAGAATTGAGATATTTTTACAGAAATAATATTTTGCTCTTACTCATCAACAACTATCGGTTAAGCCTATTTACAAAGCTCTATTGTTGTGGTGTCAAGTCGCTTCTTTCAAGACTAATGCTTTCTACTTTGCCTGCTGCTTCTGTGTAATCTAATTTTCCTACGTTTCCAATCATGCCTATTGTCCCCCTTTTTCTTTTCAATTGTACGCCAAACTTTAACTAAATATCCAACAAAATAACTTAATATAATTTAGCTCTGATGGTGGAAAGCCTGAGGAACAATTTAGTGCAAGCCTGTGACAATGAGAAGATCACCTTGCATTGCCCCAGAAATACCCACATTCTCATACAAAACAGCTTTTATGGAAGGTTAGTGCCCAGTCAGGAGCTATGTCCTGGGCCTACCACCACAACCACCATGTCACTGCCTACCACCACTCCATCTGCTGGGGATAGCAATAACAGCACTTCTGCGGTGCATTTGGAGATGCCCAGCTCCAGCACCATCCAGCAGCAGTCCAGGAGACGTCCCCCAGATTCTTTTCCTTACGAGGACACTAGCTGTGACTTTGCTGAGGCGCACAATGTAAGTAATTTGTTATTTCTGTTATTAGAAGGTTTTTTGGCCAGAAGGTGTGGGCCAACCAAGTCCGAAAAAGGTTCAACCCAGGGGATCCCATACGCCTGTTTTTCGTCTTCAGCACATCAAAAAACAGGGAAAAGTGTTGTGAGTGACTTAGAATACGTAACCGGAGGGTTTGCAGGGGATAATTAAAACGATTCCCTTGTGGTTTCAGAGCGAAAATTTTGCAGGGCTGTATGTGGTGTTTTCTTAACTACCGTGGGATCTACCGATTCCGCTGTTTTCGATTTCAGGCTCACACACAAAATTTTCGAGAGCAATTCAAAATTTTCACGATTTTCGACGAGTTAAAAAATAATAGATCTGGGTTTATTGATAGAGATTTTATAGTAAGATTTATTCAAATCGCGAAACCTTCTTGTCATTACGAAACTTTCTTGTCCACAAATAGAAGGGAATTTTCAAAAATACATTCCAAGCAAATAGATCTAAAATTTTTAATAACCAATTTTTGTTTAAGTTTTCCAAACATTCGTCTTTCTCTCGGCAAACCCATCGTCCTAATAGCAAACAAGCAAGTTCCGGTGGTCATCATTCCCAGCTGGATTCATTTCATCACTTAAAACCTTTGAAGGGTATGTGTGTGTGTGAATTCCCTGAGAGGATTGCCAAATTAATTTTATTTTCCCAGTCCAAGAGGCCGCCGCCAATATGGCTGCTCTCCTATCCCCTTCCCCCCCCCATTCTCGTCGGTGGTGACAAGTTGGGGGATTAGCAGTAGAGGGCCAAATAAATCACCTTACTGTTCTTGTCTGAGAAACAAATACCGATGACTAGTTTACACTATAGCTTGAAGGTAGAGTTCAAAGGGTGCGGCTGCTGATGGTTGTTATCTCGCTGTTGTTTCTCCCCCTCTATGCAATCAATCAAGCGGTGGGACAAATTGGTTTGTATGTGTTGTGATATGTAGCACTGGTCAAAAGCATATGTTCAAACTAGTCTGGCGAACATATTACATTGTGTTAAAACAGTCTTTACAATAAGAGCTTTTCGCGTTTTTTCAGGCCGACTTTAAATTTGGTTTTTAGTTTCAGTGTTCGCTAAAATTCGATGCTTATGAAATGATCGTAAACATGTATTTAAAATTTTCTGTTTTTATTACGAAAAAGGTTGTAAATTTTTTGATTGGAAAAGGCGCTTACTTTCAAAGCATACCATTTTTGAAGAGAACTTTTTTACAGATAAGGTTCGAAGATATTTTGTTTGTTTAAAAGCAGGGGTGATCATACTTGCAGGCGCTACACGTTTCTTACTGTTCTTACCTAGCGGCGCGCCAGCGCTACACGAGCGCCGCCGGCAAAAAAAGACATCTGATAAGCGCCGGCGGTGAAAATTTTTTATGACCCGGCGCTACAGCCGGCGGTCTAAAAGAAAAAGCGCCGGCACTTTTTATTTTTGGCGAGCGTGCAAGTATGGGCACGGGGGTTCAAAATCCAGTCCACTGTTCATTAGGAGTCTTACAGCGAAAAAGGCGGGAACTCAAAAATAATGCTATTTTTGACTAAGAAAATGACTTTCTAACTTAAAATCAACAATCAGTTAGACAATTCTGTATTTACAGAATTTGGTCTGTATCTTCTGAAAGAGCAGATCACGAGCTTTCGTTTGGCGTATCGGGTGTTATCTAAAATACAAACCTCGCTGATCTCATACAAAATTAAGACTTTCGTTATTTTTAGTCTCAAAATGGTGTCAACTCGAAAACAATGCTCTGAGCAGGGTAAGCAAGACCTGTCGGAAAAGCGTCAATTTGCAGTTAACAAGCGATGGTCCAAGCAACAAGCAAAGAATCAATAAGCAGCAGCTGCAGCACAGGGGACAAAAGCGGCAGAGAAAATACGACTTGGTGAGGCTTCCCCTTCATTCGGGTCTTGCATGATAAAGTGTATGGGACCCTTTATGGGATTCCTAAAGATACCAATTTTGTTGAATATTTCCTTCATAAATCTTCGTTTAGGCAAGAAGCAGCAAAAAAGTGCAGAAATGCTCTTAATCGAGAAATCAATGCGTGAATCAGCAGGTGAAAATTTGAACAGAATGTTTTACGTTGACAGACAAATACTTCTTCACTCATATAAGCTTTCAGACAAGCAAGAACTGGATCGATAGACAGTCAGCGTACAAGTGGATTCTACCAGTAGACCACTTCAAAAGCTTCAGCATGAAAGAGACCTCCTTCTCAACCGACTGGTCAAGCCAAAACCAAGAGAATCGGTTAGGTTTTACTTTATCTGTGTGCTGTATAGCTTTCGCGTTTTTTAAATGGTTCAGAATGATCGAAAGCCGTTGCACAAACTTGGCAGAGTTAAATCGCTGCCAAAGTTTGGCCAAATCGTCTCTCTTTCTAAAGTTGGAAACGTCCCGGTTCCTCACGATGAATTTTAAAATGTTATGAACCTAGTCCACAGCAAGCTGGGCATCCATTCTTCTCTCAAACATGCTCATTCTCGGCAACAAATGACTCCATCAAAAGATCTCCTTTTTTGTGCTGGGACTTTGAGCTGGAAACAAAAGTTTGCCATGAAGACAGAGCTAATCAAGGTTTTATTACATAGATATTTATGTTTCAGGCAACCATGTTCGAAAGCTTTTAACAGGTGATGGGCTATGAAAATATCTGCTGTACTTCCTGATACTACATCAAGGGTCATGTTTGAGAAAATCCTCTCCGTGATGGGCAAAATTCAAGCGTACTCAAAAGCATCGTTTTTGGATATTGAAGAAATTGCTGAGTTCAAAAACTTAGTGATTGAATTTGTCTCTTGTTTCAAGGTAAGCTTAAGTTTCTCATTTGAATTTATGTTTTGTGATTTTGACAATTCAGGCAAGTCTGTCATTCCTTTCGATAACTCCCGAATTTCATCTGCTTTGCGTGCATGTTGGAAGTTTTATGGATGATCACGCTTGTTGGGGTCTTATATCCGAACAGTATATTAAAGCCCTGCATGCTATGATCAATAAAGATGAGCGAAGATTAGCCAGCATGAGTGATAGAAGAAATATTTTGCGCAAAATTATTGAATGTTCGTTCATGAGGAATGTTTTATTTGACATGGAAATCACTTTTGAAGGTGTTGAAAACTTGTTGGAATAAAGTACTTATATACAAAAGTGTTAACGAGCCAAAAGCTTATTATCTCAATTCCCAGGGCTTAGAAAAGGTTTTAAAAAGGAAAATTATCACTTAAAAATTCTTGGCGTTTTGTTTGTCTTTAACTGAACACAAATTTAGTTTTTGAAACCCCATATGGGGTTGATACCTATATTTTTTTATAAAAATTTGTACTTTTTTTTCAAGACCCCAATTTTTTATTATTTTTTTAAATTTTTACGTTTAAATTTTTAAATTTTTACATTTTTTTCGGCTTTAAAATGACACTAAACACTGGTTTTTTTTGAAAGTTTACTTTTTAAAGAAGATTTTAAAAAGATATTATTTGCGGATATTTTGAGACATCATGAGTTTAAAAACATGGCAACATGGTATTAGCCTATTCTGTCAAAAAATAACTTACCAAAAATATTAATACAGAGAATTTTGTTTTGATATTTCAAAATTGTTTACTTTATTTCAACTGTTGTCATAGCTTTCCATAAATAATTTTCTGATATGGCCTGAAAAAACAGCCCACAATGCACTAATTTCTTTATTTATTACACTGCTAATCAAGAGTAGCTACAACAGAAGGAGCATTGGTCGTTTCTCCCCTCCTCGAGTTTACACTCCCTCAATCAGCCCAAATTAATCAATCATTTATCCAACCCTAAACATTGGCAAATTGCTGATCCAATATATTGTTGCCCTCCACCTTATACCGATGGCTACTTCCTTGCCAAAGTTATTATACTAGTAGTTGGGTGGAGGTACTACTACTCACCTCTTCTCAAACTGCCAAAATATGAAACGGGTGGTCCACTTCACTGAAGAGCAGGCAAGATAATGGCTACTCTGCCACGTGCACATACTCACTGGTCAGCAGTAGTAGTAGTGGTAGCCAGCATATTTGCGCGCACAAGCCCCTGGGGAAATAAGGCTAAAGAAAGGCACTTAAAACAGCCAGGAAATATATTAAAATTGGGATGGAAGAGACAGCCGACGGGGATGTGTTTCGAAAAATTGAAAAATACTTTGTTCATTGACTGTTTCAACATTTATGTTTGTTGCAGAAAATCACAGAACTATGCAGAAGCAAGAGGAAATGCCGAATAGTGGTCAAAGCGTCTTTCTTTGGGACAGAGACCCGTGTCCAAGCACATCCAAGTACCTCCAGATCAGTTATAAGTGCAAACCAAGTAAGGTTTTCAGAATATTTATTCATTTTTGTAGAGAAATTTTTTTAGAGAAAGTACGGTGTACCGTATACCTTTTTCTTATATTCAAAAAACAGGGGGATATTTTCTTAGAAGTTAAAAAATAATTAAAATTTTTATAATTCTGAGTTTCCAATTCAAGCTTTCAAACTGCTGTCAAACATTTGGTTTTAAAAGATGCCTTTTATGCAAGTATTAGACCTTGTGTTAAGTGGGTACCAAATTTTAGTCCCGTATCCCGATCTGTTTTTTTTTCAAAATTAAAAAAAAAGATTGAAATGTAATCTTTTAAAAGCTATGCATCAAAATTTGAAAAATGAGCGATAAATTATACTGATAAAAATGGGACAAAACTTGTTTCTGGCGCAAATTTTCATCTTGCCTGATCTCATTAAATTGTGTTAGCTTTTTAAAAAGTGATAGCACCATTAAGTAGCCTTGCGATTCTAATTTTCAATGAGATATCATTTGTGGCAACGTCTATAAAAAATGTAGTACGTAAAAGGAAAGGTATGCACCAAATCAGAACATTAATTTGATTCATATTTTTTACTTTTGTGCTACATTTTATATGGATGTTGCAACACATGACACCTTGTTAAAAACTACTGTCCTAAAAATTGTAATCAATTTTTATTTTCAGTCTCTTTTGAAGACCAGAATTTTTGCCAGGGCACCACCATGCAGTTAGCCTGTAAACCAAATAAACGACTGTCTATCTACTCTGCCCAATACGGGCATACTGGTAAGCAATTAGCTCCGATTTATCCATCTTATAATATTAGACAATTCTACAGTTAATGGACAAGCCATGCATTGTTCCTCATCTGGCCAGCAGCAGGTTATTGAGTCACTTCCTCAAGGTTGGTTGTAGTTATAAGCCAGCAATTTTATGAATACATAAACTAGCCAGCCACATAATCCCTCCGGGAGGATTGCCGTTTAAGTTGTTGCCAAATGGGGGTGGGCTCCATTAATCTCTTCTCCTGGCTATTGCAAGCTGTCAGCTGGAATATTGCGGGAAATTAATGTGTATGTTCCAGGAGAGAGCATTGACTCATGCGATGTGCCTCGATGGGAAACAGGGGCTTTGTAAATGAAACAATGAATTTGGTTCTATAAGATCAATTATTAAAAATTTGAATCTAAATCATGCCCTGTAGGCGACTCTTGGTGTAGCGGCACTTGTTCACTTGGATGGGGGGAAGGTTGGTGGATAGGACTTTTGAAAAGGTGTGGGTGTGTCGCATGATCTAATATTAGGTCATGTCAAAAGTTCGCAGCGTTTTTTTCAAAAGCCATTTTTATGGCATCGCGTTTGTACAATAGATTTTCATCAATTTTTTAAAATTTCACCACTCATTTGGTAGCCAAAAGCAGAAAAAAATGACAAAAATTCTTCTGTGGTTTGGGTCTTACTAGTTACAAGCATGCAGCTTCTTTTCAAATCTCTATACTTTATCATCTCGAGGTTTAATTTGTGTGTGTGTGGATTGTTGCATATGCTTTTGTTTTCTGGTTTTGCAACTCGCTGTTTATAAACATAAAATAGACACATGTTTATATATATAAGCATAAACAAAATGGGGGCATTGTTTGAGTGCTGCACAACGATCCCCATACATTATTGTTGTTGTTATAAGCAGCAGCTTACTTACTACCACTGCTGCTAGATTGCCTTTTGGGTGGTGGCAAATGGGCTGGTCAAGTAGGATGAAGGGGAGAACAGAAGGTGGCTGAGTATTTGCTAATGTTAATTGTGGGGTATTGTTGTTCTTGTTGTATATGCTGTCTGTTGGCCATTGGACGAAGTGGTGTTCACTCCAAAGCTGCTAGCTTTTGTATTTGTAGAGTTTTGGGGGTTTGGAGATTAATCTTGACATAACACAATGCAAACCCGAGAAAATCAAAAACTTATATTTTAGGCAAGACAAGAGGAAAAACTGGTTAGGATATTTCAAAAACTAAAAATTCTAGAATCAATGTTTAAATCACTTTTTAGCACAGTTGACGGTATCAATAAACGTAACACAATGCAGAAAAAACCACTTTCCACACTAAACTATTTTGCAAACTTTTCCATATTGGTGCCCAATAAAAATTGAGAAAAAACTCTTTTTTTTTTTGCTGAAACCTGCTGGTGGTCCCCATCAAAAAGAGCCGCCGATGAGGGAAAATTAATAAAATAAAAATGACCCCATTGGTTCATCGGCACCTGAATGGTGGAGAGACAATAAAATATAATGGCCCTTTGACTTCATAAAAACGAAAATTGCAATATACTACAAATTTGCGTTCAAAGTGTCGTTTATGTGTAGGGAGGGGATGTGTTTGGCGTAAACCCTTTAGCGACAACACTTTCTTAATTGGCTGTTTTCAATCAGAGCCAAATGAAGTGAGCAAGGATATGCAGGAATAAGATTAAAAAAGCAATAATGAGGGGTTAGCAGCAGCAGGAACGCTAAAAGCCTAAGTTGATTAGCTGCCAGCTGGTGGTCGCTGAATAATTATTCCATCCGTCCATTACCATTCCTTATGCGGTGATGCAGTAGTAGTGCAGTAATTAACAGGCAGAACAACAACAACATTTATTTATTGGAAACATTAAATGGACCCTGCTATGGAAGCTTGTCTGAATAAGTTATGAGAATTGCTTCTTGTACGGAAACCAAGGGATATGGCTGCTTGGACTAGATGTCGAAACGCGAAAATGCTATAAAAAACAAGAGATGCGGAAATTTAAGAAAGGACTTTTATAGCCAGTTCGCGAATTTCAAATTCAGTAATCGGGAGTTTTTGATATTTTTTCCACTTTTTGTGGACTTATTGAGATACTTTTTGTTTGGTCGAAACTGAAAAATGCCGTCTTTTGACTGAAAAGTGCCGTCTTTTAGCTGAAAAGTGCCGTCTTTTTTTCTTTTAGTCAAAGAAGTAAATGTCTAGACAATTTTTTACAAAATAATAACACTAACAGGTAGCTCTACGACTCTTTTTTCTAACGACGTATGTTTTGTAGCAACATGTTTTGAAAAAGTAGCACTAAAAAGTTACATTATGAATCAAATTATTTTTCCAACTTGCTTCACACTTTGACGTTTTCGTGCTAAATTTTACAAAGCTGATGCAGCGAATGATACGCCGTTAAAAACTAGAGTCACAGCGCTATCTGATAGTATTATCGCTTTATAAAAAAATTGTTTAGTTATGTGGCACTTTTCAATTTTTCTTTCTAAAAATAATAAAAGACGGCACTTTTCAGCTAAAAGACGGCATTTTTCAGTTTTGACCTTTTTGTTTTTTCTGCCTGGTTAAGAATCAAGATGTATTGATAAAAATTGCAACTATTAAATTTAAAAGCAGATAATTTTATAGACGTGATCTGTAAATATGGACCATTTCATATAAACCGGTGGCAATATTGTAAAAATAAAAATTTTGCTATTAGACTAGGATTGTAGCGCGGACTCTCTTGAGTACGAATCCGCTTTGATTGACCTCGATTGATAGCTTTATCGCCGAGATATGGAGGTTTGAAGTTTGGCAATCCGGTACCTAAGGCTTTTTTGCACCAATTTTTTACTTTTGCCTATATCTATCTGGTTTTGCACTCCCACCCAGGCACACTATGATTATTTTCTATCAGAATTGTCTGCCTTTTCTAATAAGCGTGAATTTTAATGTGTGTGTTCGGAAAATAATCGCGCTAGAGCCATTTTGTGCAAATATCCTAATTTCTCAGATGGATTTTTTGGGTTATTATGCCTCGTTGTTTAGTACATTATTCATAAATACTCGGAGAGTCTAGAATATTTTTGTAGAACAGGAAAAATTCTAGAACATGACCGAAAAACATTGAAAAAAAAGACTCGGCCAGCAGCAGAGAAAACAGGCATTTTATCTTCGGAATTGCAAAAACTAAAAAGCAATTTTAGCGTAAAACTTTTGCTCCGCTCAGTAATTTGTAAATTCTGACGCCGGAATCGTGTTCAGCATGGTCGATTTGCATAAAAAACTTCCATCTAAGTCTATAACTCACTATAAAATTTGAAATTCTGCTCGAGTCAAAAAATATTTGAACAAAGGCGAAAAATTGCATTTGAATATTTATTTTCTCGAGCGGAATTTCAAATTTTATAATGATTTATAATCTTACAAGGGAAGAATCATACTAGAACTGATAATTTTAGGAAACATTGAGATTTTTTTGTGTATTTCTTCTATACTACCTGAGTTATGTGTGAATCTGTAACGATAGCTCTATATAATCAGTAAAAGCAGGATAACGCCCTCACCAAAAGTGCCTGAAAACCATGATACGGGTATCATGGTTTTGCTAGAGTATAGAATACTTTTGCCCTACCTCTAGCGCAAATTTAATTTTCTTCAAAGGACAACCACCCGTGAAATCCGGATTTTCGAGGCCTGAACAAGCCTAGAAACATTTGATTTTTAAAAATCCATAAAGTTTTTTTTAGTTTTGCTTTTGTCAACCAAGGCAAAAAATAAAAATATTCAAGAAAACAGTCATTTTTAAATTGGCGCTATAACAATTTCAACGGATAATCATTTTTTATGGCGCAAATTTACTTTATTATGCCGCAAATACACTTTTTATTGGCGCAGATATTTTTTGGCGCAATTAAACTTCTTTTTGGCGCAAATAAATTTTTAATGGCGCAAATTTACTTTATTATGCCGCAAATACTCTTTTTATTGGCGCAAATATTTTTGGCGCAAAAAAACTTCTTTTTGGCGCAAATACACTTTTTATGGCGCAGATTCACTTTTCCTTGGCACAAATTTACTAAAATTTGGTGCAAATTTACTGAAATTGCGCCAAAAAAAAGTAAATGTGCTCCATAAAAAGTGTATTTGCGCAAAAAAGAAGTTTAATTGCGCCAAAAAATATTTGCGCCAATAAAAAGTGTATTTGTGCCATAAAAGTGATTATCCTTTTTCAACACGGCTATTGCAAAAAACTCTTATACATTTTTTTATCAGGAATCTTGAACTCTGCAAAATAGGCTTAACTCTTCATAATAATGTACTGAACAACGAGGCATACTAACCCAAAAAAATCCATCTGAGAAATTAGGACATTTGCACAAAATGGCTCTAGCGCGATTATTTTCCGAACACACACACATTAAACTTCACGCTCATTAAAAAAAGCAGACAATTCTGACAGAAAATAATCACAGTGATCCTGGGTGGGAGTGCAAAACCAGCGAGATATAGGCAAAAGTAAAAAATTGGTGCAAAAAAGCCTTAGGTACCGGATTGCCAAACTTCAAACTATGGTCGCGCGGTTCCGGTTTTTTTTTCAGTCGGTCGTTTTTCGAACCGAGCTTTTGGCAAGCTCGGTTTCCGGTTTTTCGGCAAGGCCGTTTTATCCAGTGCTTGTTGATTTTCAAGGTAATTTTATCTAATGTAAATTTTCATTATTACATTATTTTTTGCATACATTTTTCCACAGCAGAACAAAAAAGTAAACAATCTTTATGGACACATGTTGGAAACAATTTTGAACGCATAACAGAGACAAGCTACCGTATTTTCTCTATTAAGGGACCCCTCTCTAATAATAAACCCCTTCCCCTCTTATTTTTGACTAGGATTTTAGAGTTGAGGCTCTTTTTGATTGGCAATTTTGAGATTTTTCGCGGGTTAAAATATAAGGAACCCAGGTGCGTTAATAGAGAAAATACAGTATATCATTGAACGTCGAATTATTCATTTTCTTTCGCTCCTTCTTTGATTTCCTCCCTATCTGGCTGTGTGGACGGCGTGGATGTGTGGACGGCGCAAGCTTGAGCCTGTTTAGGTTGGCTTTTATGAGAATGAGAATTTCTGCAGTTCTTGCACCAACAAGGAAACCTCGCGAACTTTTTTTAACTCGTAAATTATAGTTCGGTCTCATTGGACAGCCAGCATGCGACTGTAAATCAAATCTGTTGAGATCTCGGTCCTATAGGCCCAAAAGTTGGGATGAGAAGGTGATAAAGTATTGAAGGGGCTTTATATATGCATCGATGCATCGCCTAGGTCACAGGTTCGAATACCACTGGGTGCACACGAATTTTTTTACTTCAATTTTTAAAGTTTACCCTTTGCTAATAAAATTATTAGATAGCTAATAGCCTGAATATCATTCAGAAACCAAACTTGTAAATAAAAGTCGGTAAAAACGGGTGTGCACCCAGTGGTATTCGAACCTGTGACCTAGGCAATGCGCGTATAAAGCCCCCATTTAAATTCAAAAATGCCTTGGTCCCCTGTGGTTTTTCAACACTATCCCAAATTTTCGGCCTATGGACTCGAGATCTCGACAGATTTAATTCAAAGTCGCATACTGGCTATCGAATGAGACCAAATTCTGATTTGCATCAATGGAAACCTCAGAGGCCGATTCCTATTGCTTCAATTCCGCTTCATGTCCCTTGCTCTTCAGAGGATTGGTCATATGCGACGTCGAAGAATCTTTTGGAGCAGTAAGGGAGGCATTGCACTTCAGACACTGACGCTTCTCTTCTCCATTGATTGCCACGACACGGAAAAATCTCCAGATCTTTGCCACAGGCATATCCTGAAATAAAACTAAGTTAATGAACAGAGAATTTCAGTGTGAAAAAGCAACGGATCAAAACCATTGAGGCATGCGTTTTGCCGCAAATTAGCAAGAAATCATGCTCGTTTATAAGATGACCGAAATGTTCTTTATTATTCATGTCAAAAAATAATGATTCGAAAATATATCAGCTAATTTTATTTCTCGGTAATTTAACTGAATAAATCGGCGGTTTGGTGACCCGGTTTCCGGTTTTTGGCGGTTTTGCAGACCCGATTTTCGGTTTATTTCCTAAAAAACCCGGTTTTCGGTTAACTGACAGCACGCGACCCTACTTCAAACCTCCATATCTCGGCGATAAAGCTATCAATCGAGGTCAATCAAAGCGGATTCGTACTCAAGAGAGTCCGCGCTACAATCTTAGTCTAACAGCAAAATTTTCATTTTTCCGTTATTGTCACCCGTAGGTCCATCTTTTCAGATTATGTGTTTTAACTTCGTGTACCCCCGCATTGAAACTTCATTGAGCGAGGGCTGGCCGCTTCAAATTATATAAGTGGTTAGTATCCTATAAGTTATACGTCTATACCAATATTTGGCCAATTAATAGCCAATGGTAAAGAAATAGACAAGGGTACAATGAAACCCTAGAATGCGTATTTAACAAAATTTAAGACCGAACACCATCCCAGTGTATATAATAGATGTGTCACTTTCAGACTGCGTCAGAGATGTCCTTCCTGAAATACTCAAAGCTTGTCATGCTCAAACTGATTGCTCCATTGGTATTAATGACCATGTTCTGGGAACCCTTGCAGTGAAAACGTCCAAAAGTATCTTAGTCTCATATACATGTGTGGTCAGTTGCACTCGCCTTTATCTTTGACAAAGTTAATCAATTCTTTTTAGTGAATGATGAGGTGTTTAGTGAAGCTGCTCTCAAAGGCGCAATGGATTCTATGGATGAACTGAAAAAGGTTCGCATTAATTTTTAAGGTGTGCTTTTATAATTTATCATCTGGACTCATATTAGGAACTAGAGCTCAAGCGGAGACAATCGCCATCCCTGTTTGCTCCATTAGAGCCAAACGAGGGGCATCATCAACGGAGACATCATCTCCTTGAGCATCAAGCGCATGATTTAGACGAGAAAGCGGATTCTAAAAAATCATCCCTGGAACATGAAATCAATTCAGACTATGGGATTGAACAAACTGGCATACTCATAGGTTCACCAGCAGTTAAAAGTAAAGAATCAGAATTTCAACAGCGATCTGGTCAAAGCAATAATGTGGAACAGCAAGGAGAAGGAGAAAATTTGCCTAATGCGGTCGGTGTTGCTGAAGGCTTTCTTAGTTTCGCTGAATTTATCAAAGGTAATCAATTAATTCTTCTTAAAGGACCATAGTTTTTGCGCGCAGCGGTTGTCCCCCGCCAATTCAATTTTTTTCCTAGTCATTAAACTTCTGTACAAATTTTTGGCGCTACCGGAGTATACCCCCCCCCAAATGAAATTTTTTTTAAAGTGTTTCCAAACACCCTATATCGACCTAAAATTGCCTCAGAAGCTCGAAAAAGGCATTATTTTTGTGTTCTAGTCAATAAAAAATTGAGTTTTGGGACCACCCAAATATACCTATTTTGACCATTTTTGAAGGGATTTAGGGCCATATTAGGGTGGAAAGGACCAAAAAAGGGCCAATTTAGTGTGAAAAAGAAGATGTTGAACATAGTTTTGTTGGCTGGGCCTACCGCATAAATAAACTCTGGTATGCATACATTTTTTATGCATCCAGAGTCACTTTCGAGTGATTTGCGTCTAAGGTATGTGGGTGTGCGCATCTCAACCCCAAGCAACCAAGCTCCCTGCGCCCCGAAGGGGGCGCAGGGGGCTTGGTTGGTTAGAGATGCGCGCACTCACTTACCTTAGATACAATTCCGAGCAAGATTCTTGATCATAAAATGCATTTAGAGACTATTTTTGCCCAGCTCCAGTGACCAAAACATGCCAAAACAGGCAAATGGTCGAATTTTCAAAATGTCCAAAACTCAATTTTTTATTAACCAGAACTCAAAAATAATGTCTTTTTGAACTCCCGAGGCAATTTTGGGTCGATATAGGGTGTTTAAAAACACTTTTAAAACAATTCATTTGGGGGGGGTATACTCCGGTAGGGTCAAATTTTTCAACTTGGTTTCTAACAAAAATACACCTAGTATTCAATTTAAGGTGTAGTTTTGTTATAAACTACACTGAAAAATCCGTACAGAAGTCCAATTATTATGAAAAAATTGAATTGGCGGGGACAACCGCTGCGCGCAAAGACCATGGTCCTTAAACACGTGAAAGGCATTGTGTACCATACCTAGCATTTTGTGCAGAATTTCACGCTGAACAGAGTAGTTGAAAAAAAATTTGGAAAGAGGGCGGCTTTGAACGGGTAAAACAGTTTTTGAAAATAAGTGATTTTTTCCTATTCCCAACTACCTGGAATTTGAGAGAAAAAAATATGGGTGGTAATTGCGGGAAATAATGCAAAATCTGTATAGAAGTTCAATGATTAGGCAATTTTTTGAATTCGTGGAGGGAACCGTTGTCATAGACGGCGATGGACCTTTAAACGAGGGTGAAAGCCATTTAGGTTTGAATAAGTGGCCTTGGTGGCGCAGTGGGTAAGCGTCATTGTTTTTTGGCCCAAATGGTGTGCAAGTTCGATCCCACGGTGGAACGCTATTTTTTTGTTTTGTTTGGCCAGTTTTAGATGTAATTAAATTTTTTCGATACCTGATTCGGAATCAGCGACCTGAATTACCCCTAGAACTGGTCAAACAAGCCAGAAAAAGTAAAGTGCAAGCATGCGGGATCGAACCTGCGCACTCTTTTATGACCATAAAACACAAACTAAATGGCTTTTCCCCTCCTTTAACCCATTTTGACTGAGTTTTCAAAAACTATTTATTCTTTAGTGGTAAAGGTTGCTTAACGGTTTTTTCATTGCGACGCAGTTAACGTTTAGTTTACTTAGAAAATACAATTTAAAAATTAAGCATGTTTGGTCACTTTTTTTGAGAAAATGCAAAAGTATCCATAAAGACAGCAAATTTTAAGTAATCCGAAAATCCGCGTTTTTGAAATTCACCTGAAGTCAAACTTAAATTTTTAAATATGACCCTTCAAGTAACAGTCATAGTGACCGCGCCGTCCTTCGCCGTCTTTATTTTTTCAATCACCGTCCTGCGTTTTAACCATATTTTTCATTACGGACAGCTTTTTCTATTTTACAACATACAATCAGTTTTTATTTTTATACTTAATTTCCGGGCGACCGTCCAAGTTTTCCTTCATTTTCATTTTTAAAAAATGGGTCCGTCCTAATTTTACACAAAAATTTTCAAAAAAGTCGGTCAAATTAGGACGGCCCATCTTTTTGAAATAAAAATGAAATAAAACTTGGACGGTCGCCCGGAAATTAAGTATAAAAATAAAAACTGATTATATGTTGTAAAATTTAAAAAAGCTGACCATAATGAAAAATATGGTTAAAATGCAGGACGGCTATAAAAAAATTAGTACGGCGTAGGACGGCGCGGTCACTATGCTAACAGTACCTTATTTTGTAGCTCATCTACTGCACTTTCCGAAAACATTTTTATTTTTGACAAAAGATTAATACTACGATGATTTTGACCTAAAATTGCATTTTTCAGAGTGTAACAAAGCAGTTTATTTTAGAAAAAATTTGATTTATTTTGTCATTTTCTGAAATAATAAATTTCGTGCAAAAATTTTGAATACCCAAACAGAAAGCTCGACATATACCGCTATGGACTGTTGGAAAAAATTGAAAAAAGGGCACTGGGAAGTTACAAGCAATTTAATAAACATAATCATTTTATACTTAAAAAATTCTTAGCGTAAAATTTCGATTTCGCTTATAAAATCACAAAATCTGACACCGGATTCATGGTCAGCGTACCTAATTTGCTGGGGAGGAGAAGAATGGGTCATTTCAAATTGGGCCAACTCAATTTGGGCCATTTTCAAATCGGGCCATTTCAAATTGCGCCAATGCAAATTGGGTCAAATTGCGCCAACTTATTGGCAATTTTTTAACTTGATTCAAAATCGTGGCCCATTTTGAAATTGGCCCAATTTGCATTGGACCAATTTGAAAATGGCCCAATTTGAAAATGGCCCAATTTGAAATAGCGCATTTTGCATTGGCGCAATTTGAAATTACCCAATTTGAAAATGGCCCAAATTGAATTGGCCCAATTTGAAATGGCCCTTTCTTCTCCTCCCCAATTTGCTCATGAAACTACTTTTAGAAAAAAAATCAACGTCATATTCAAATTACTCTCGAGACAATAAATATTTAAATTGAAACAGCATTGATTTATTCGAATGTTTATTGTGTCGAGAGGAATTTGAATATGACGTTGATTTTTTTTCTAAAAGTAATTTCATAAGCAAATTGAGTTCGCTGGCTATGAATCCGGTGTCAGATTTTGCGATTTCACAAGCGAAAACGAAATTTCACGCTAAGAATTTTTTAAGTATAAACTGATTATGTTTATTAAGTTGCTTGTAACTTCCCCTCACTTTTTCTCACTTTTTATGTGTATGTACGCATACGCGTATACAAAAAGACGAAAAAAAACTCAAAAAACGAAAAACTTAAAATTTTTGAATTTTTTCATTTTTTTTGCCTTGGTCCCCCTTTTAACAAAACATTATTAAATTACCGGTCATTTATTGACGGTCATTTATTAATAAATTACCGGTAATATTACCGGTAATATTACCATTGGCCAACCCTACTTTTAACGCTTTCTTATCGAAATATTGCAGGTTTTTCAAAAAATCTTTTGTCGCTAACAGAAAGAGATTTGTCCCCGAGTCAAATAACATATCATTTAGAGTATGCACAATGCATAATGGGCAAGAAATTGGCGAAAATAGTACTAAAAGCATATAAATTCTCGAACGATTATGTTTATAAAATTGAGTGTAACTTCACAGAGTCCCCTTTTTCACTAATTTTTTTGTGCCATCCGATAGAGGAATTACAGGACTTTCGAAATATGCAAACCAAAAGTTTGCGCTAAAATTTAAAAATTTCAGTAGAACACTTTTTATGCCGACCTAAAAATTTCAAAAAACATTTTTTCAACTTCTAAACCAATTTTTCTGAAAGTTTTTGGTCTCAGTGGTGTCATCTTTTATTATGTAGAATAGAAAGCCCTGAAATTACTGCGTCGAATGACATATTATACTCTGAAAAAAGTACGAAAAAAATATGTTGGGCGTTTGAAAATATAAAATTTCTCATTTTTGGGGGTCTCCACCGCCTGCTTTTTTAAAAAACATAATCTTCCGTGTGAGACTGACTTTTTATTATGACAGTTCTTTTCAAACTTGCTCAGAATGAGTTGCTCTACAAGATAGGCAGAAAAATTTTGGGATCAAAATTCTGAGGTAACAAAGTTCCTTATAGGGTGCTTTAAAATTACAGAAAACGAGTTTTAGTTATTAGTTTGCAGTAAATTTAATAAACTCTAAAATAGAAGAAATTTTTTCGCGGAAAAAGTCAGATTCAATTCAATAATTTGACGTGTCCTTTTTAGCACTGCAAATTTTTTAGCCACAAGTCTATCGTATTTATGTTGTATGTCACAGATAGGTAAATCTAATCTGATTATGTAGCTTGGACATTGAATGTTGTCATAAAAACTAAACATTAAAAAAACCGAAAAAAAAACCAAAAAGAGTGTTCTGAAGTAAAAAAGATTTTGAAAAAGGTTTAAAAAAACCATGATACCCACCCTGTTGTTTTCTGGTATGAAAATCCTACCAGTGCGCATTAACGGGTTAAAAGAATAATGAAAAAAAGGTTTGCGAGAGGTTTGCTACGAGAATGAGGAAAGAAACAGTGCCAAGTTAAAGTGCCGTATTTTCTCCGATTCCGCCCACGGCGAAATTTGGATAAAAGGGAAATTTTGGGTCGATCTCAAGATTTTTGGGTGAAGAACTAAAATCTAAAAATTTTAATTTTTAGAGTTCGTGGGAGTTACAAAACGCAAAAAACAGTTCTGCTAAATATTTACTCCGCTACGAGATACAGATTTAAAGATATTTTTTGTATAACCTGGAATGAATAGTTACTTCATACCTATTTTTAGCGAACAAAGAGAAAACCCTACTCTACTTTTTCTTGTCAGCATCCAGTGGAGTTATCATTCTCTTGCTTGCTTGTATTTTTTACCAGTGCAGAGCTCGATCGAAGGAAAAGAAGCAAGCTAATCTATGCGCCAGTCGAAACCACCAAACAATAAGTGTGTGCCGACTGCCTCAAGATAAGTCGGGTGCTGAATTGAGTTCACTCATCGGGAGTAGCAGTCAAAGCAATCATACAAGTCCATGTAAGTCAAAATTAGATTTGAAAATCCATTAAAAAAAATATTTAAAGTGTATTTGGACTCGGATGACAGCAGGAATTGTGTTAGATTAGACAACGGCATCGTTGGGCCATCTAATCAAAGTATGGCTGACTACTGTGGAGTGGGCAATGGCAATGGTAGTGGAAATTATATATACGGAGCAAGTCCAGCCCTGCAACAACAAATATATCACAGCAGCGGTAGTAGTCATAGCAGTGCCGAAAAGTTCAGCTGTATACGGACCAATTCGAGAGGAGGCACTATCAGAAGTGCTAGGACTGACTATCAATGGGCAGCATGGGCGATCCGACAGGAAAATACACCAGATACTCACAAGTTACACCGCCCAGGATACCTCCCAGTCTCCATTATTATAACTAACTTGCTCATGAGGTATCAAGAAAGTCTGAAGAAAAACCGGGTTTATATATTTTGTCATATAGTTCACAAATAGCTGCACAGTGGATGGGGAGACCTACACCGCTTGTTCAAATTTCAATACTTTTAACAAAACACTAAATGGCAGTGCAGTCGAAACTATATGTAACTTGCACACTATATTTTACCCCTCAAGTTCGTTCCCCAACTGAATCCTACAACTTTTTGACTTAATTTCAAAGTCTTTTACCAATGTTGTTTAAACAGACTAGTCCAAAAAATATCAAGGATTCTGATGGCGTCAATGGCTTTTGCAGCCAACACAAAAAAATCAAAAGCACGTACACCTGTTTAAAATTAAAATGTACGTAACATCGAGGTTTAAAGGGCATGGTCACCTGTTACAAATTTGCCCCGCCAATTCGAAAAAAAAAATTCCGAATCTTTAAACTTCCGTACAGATTTTTCAACTTGGTTTTTAACAAAAACGTACCTGAACTTGAATTGTAGGCCTTGTTTTGTTAAAAAGTAAACTGAAAATCTGTACAAAAGTTTCGAAAATATTCGAAAATTTTGTTTAATTTTTTCGGGGACAAAAGAAAACAGGTGACCGTGTCCCTTTAAAATGCCAAATCTTTTGTCTTTTGCAATAAAACAATTACCAAAGTCAGAATCCTCGTAAATTTTTTTAAACCAGATAACCCAGAGAATTTGTGGGGTGATTAGGAGGTGTACGCCATACCGAGGTTGACTGTATTATAAGAAATGATCTCAAATTTGTATATTATCTTTACTACCAAAATACAATTGTGTTAAAGAGTCTAACATTTGTTTATGACAAATTACTGACTTGATTTATAGAAATAAACTTTTGCATAAGTTGTTAGAGACGGCACAATCAATTAATACCCGTACGTTATAACGTATAAACTTTCTTGGACAACAATCATGAACAACGGTATAGCAACAAAACAAAAAAATTGATTTCCCTTATAAGCTTCTTCAATCTCCAAGATCCTTCTGTCCAAAGTAGCAGCTGACGATGGCAATTATAGCACTGTACTCATGTATCAATTCTAAATCTTCTTGTCCGAGAGAAGAGCGCCAGATTCTGCATCGACGAGCAAGATCGCGAAGAGAGCTGCATACATCATGCAAAAGAGGCTTTTTTACTACTAGCAAAAGAGAAAACAGCCATTCGAAAGCAGCCTTTGAGTATCCGTTCTCGATAACATGCTGAAAATTAAGGAGAGTGATTGAAGGACCATGGTTTTTGCGCACAGCGGCATGACATAAATTTGAATTGGCGGGGGACGCTTCTCTTTGGTTTCTCACTGCACTCTCTGCAGTCGTTCGAAAAGACTCAAAAGAGTACAGTAAGAGACGGAATAGAAGTGTCCTCCGCCAATTCAAATTTTTGTCATGCCGCTGCGCGCAAAAACATGGTCCTTTAAAGTCCTGCGACTATTATAACCCTCTCAAAATAACGTATTTACTCTATTTACTCGCCACTCTTAAAGGAGAACAGATTTTAGGGGTGGGGGGGGGGGGTGGTGGTGTTATTTTGACTGTAAAATAGAATTTTACAACCTTAAAGGGGCATACCAGCGCGTTACATGGTCAATTTCAAATTTGCAAAAGGCGGGGACCAGCCATATTCAAACGAGAATTATTTTTAAATGCAAATTTGTTATTCTGTAAATAGCAATAACTTATGTAAAGCACAGTTTCAGTCTGATAACATGGGTAACTTAGTGGTAATGTGCTGATGTAGTCCGAATGGGGTCGAGTTCGATTCCAACACGATGTTTAGCTTTTTGTATAAAATGACAAATTTGTATCTAAAAATAAGTCTGGTTTGAATATACCTGGTCCCCGCCCTTTGCGAATTTTAAATTTTCCGTGTAACGCGTTAGTACGCCTCTTTAAGTTAATTTTGTTTTTATTTTCGATCCCTTATTTTTTCGTACCAATCAAAACACATCAGGTGGAAGTTTTGAAATAATTTTTTTTTTCGAAAAATTAGTCCTGGTCCAATTCAGAGTTATCCTTGTGGTTTTCGAAACTGTTTCAGAAATTACGTTTTATCGGTGCTCTAGTGAAAGGGAGGGTGAAAGCTGTTAAGGAGATAGTCTCGACACGAAAGAATTAGTCATAGTTTTCTTGTTTTTTAAATGTGGTTTTAGAGTCATGTTCGTCGACAACTTGGTTCTACGATCTTAGACAAACTTGTGTAAAATTAAAATTTGGATTAGCATCATCAATATCAGAATTTCTGAATTCATTCAAAAAATGCCCTAAAAATTGAAATGCTATAAAACACTAGTCAACCTTTTGATGGTTTTTTTGAAATTTAAAAACTAAAAAACTATTTACAAAACGAAAAACTATGAGTAATTGTTTCGTGTCGAGACTATCCCCTTAACAGCTTTCACCCTCCCTTGAACATCATTACCGTATATTCTCTATTAGAAGGCCCCTCTCTCATAGAAGGCCTCCCTTGAGGACCTATAAATCAGCCTAGAAAAATAAATTCGCAAATCTGTTTTTCGCGTTTTCTTAGTTAGCACGAGCTTACCTGATTCCACTTTTAAAATTTGGTTGAGCACACGAAAATCTCAAAATTGACCCAAATTTTTTCCGACTTTTTTAGGGTTGAAAAATAGAAGGCCGGGCCTTCTAATAGAGAATATACGGTATATACATTTTATGCCAAAGTGACGCCAGAAAGCAGGACTAAACTTTGAGTGCAAGATTGTTCATGTCAACGCCTGTAAAATTTGCAGAAAAAAACAAAGTCCCGAAAAACTCCGAAAACTTCTAAAAGCCTGGAATTTTTTCGGAAATTTTTGATTTTTTCGCAAATTTCACAGGCATGATCATATACAACCTTATATTCAAAATGTATGTGTTCTTTCTGGCGTCATTTTGAGTATAAAATATTATACAGGGTGTTTCAAGAATTTCGAACACTTTTAAATCGCCATAACTTTTTTGTAGACCGAATTTTTAAATTCGGTGAACGCAGATCGACTCAGAATCAAAGAGCAATTTTTTGGCATATAAAGTCAAAAACACGTTTTTCGCTTGGTCCCCCTGTGTTTCGGGTCCTGGACTGTAGATGGTCTCTGGATGGGCAAGGCCCAAACCACAGGGGACCAAGCGAAAATAGTGTTATTGACTTTCTATACCAAAAAATTGCTTTTCGATTCTGAGTCGATCTGCGTTCACAAAACTCGAAAATTCAGTCTACGAAAAAAGTTATGGCGATTTAAAAGTGTTCGAAATTCTTGAAACACCCTGCATAATCATGTCCACTATACCACCGGTAAAAAACATTTGTTCTAAAACAGTTCCGAAAACCACAAGGGTGACCCTGAATTGGACCACGGCAATTTTTTCGAAAAAAAAAATATTTCAAAATATTGATTTGATGTGTTTTTGTCGGGTGGATTCATGGTAATATCGATTGGTTTGAAAAAATTAGGGGTTAAAAATAAATTAACTTGAGGTTGCAAATTCCTATTTTCTAGTCAAAACACCCCCACTCCTAAAGTCTGTCCTCCTTTAATAACTCCTTACCCTTCGTTTTTTTGGAAAAATAACTATCCATGGAGAGTTATGAGAGTGAATAAAATTATAGCACTGTACTCATGTATAATGTGGTAATCAATTCTAAAAGACATACGTCAATGTGGTAAGGAATAATGCAGTTCACTTGATTATCACTGAGCGACATGACAAAACTGAGAGTGGGAGGTGTTCCCGCATGATGAGCAAATTGCTCCCTGATTTCTTCAGCAATTGGAAAGCTTTCAAGGCGCTCTACCAGACAAATTCGGCACCACTCCTTCCTATCACCCTAAACATAATATGTTCACAAATTCACACTGAAAGTTTCGAAAAAAGTCATTTCATTTATTAGCAACTTACAGATCCAGGAAGTGCTAAGTTACTGGTATCCATTTTCGCAATATTCCTTCCTTCTATCATCGATCGCTGCCATGAAAAGTAGTTGCTCTAAAGACAAAAGTTATTTAGCAAACATTTAAACCAATTTCAGAAGTTAAGTGACTCCCTTCGAAAAATCGAAACTTCGAAAAATTATCGACTCAAGCTTTTGGGACAAAAGGGACATACCTTATTCAAATTCCATTCCCTTCCTGGTGCAAACTCACAAACACAATCGATAGATTTGTCTAATGGAACAATGTTCTGCTTTGCCTTCTTGAACACTGAAGCAAACAAACATTTTAATTTGTAATACAAGCTTTTACTGATATTACATGGAATATCTTCAGGGTTAGCTGTTGCTACAACAGGACAATTTTCTCTGGACACCACCATCTGGCGCATGTACTCTTCTACGGTCGTGGGCATCTTGTTTAAATCCACCTTGGTTCTGTCAAAGTTGTCAACATCAAAAAAGACTTCTTGATCCATTCCTCTGTTGTTGCCAATAATTTTCCAAAAATTGAGAAAGGTGCCTCTAGGTCCGCAAAATGAATAGCCTGAAATTGAACTGAGTTAGATAGTCTCTATGCCAACACTTCCAGATATTCAGGCTTAAAAAATCACTAGTAGAAAAACCAGGGTACGACATATGTGCTGTTTTACAGCACATTGTCTTGTTTTGATAAAGATGTGTTGTTTTTGGCCCATTTTACAACACATATGTCAACCCCTGAAAAAACACAGAAAATAAAACGTTACCACTATGTGGTTTTGATTCAAAACTTTAGAACTAAAATTCCCAAAATAGCAGAGTCCAACGCTTTAGGCGTGTACGCAACGTTTCGTCTTCAGGACGTTTTGTCTTCGGAGCCGTTTCGTCCTTAGTTCTTATTAAGTACATGCATACTTCACCGAAACACGTCTACCGAAACAATCAGAAATTGCTTTGGCTTAGAAATATTTTATTTATTTTTCTAAAAAGTTTTATACTCAAAATGAATGCCATGAGTTTGTGCTCATTTCGGTAATAAGAACTTTCAGGAAAAAAGTAGAGAGATTGAAAATCAAGTCAATGAAAATGGTGTTTCGGTGGATTTTAACCGAATCATACCGAAACACCATTTTCATTGACTTGATCTTCAATCTTTTTTTTCCTGAAAGTTCTTATTACCGAAATGAGCACAAACTCATGGCAATAATTTTGAGTATAAAACTTTTTAGAAAAATAAATAAAATATTTCCAAGCCAAAGCAATTTATGATTGTTTCGGTAGACGTGTTTCGGTGAAGTATGCATGAACCTATTATCCGTTGTGCGCAAAAAAGATAAAATTATCTGAGCCGATAAATTTATCTGTCAGATGAAAATCAAAAATTTTTTGTCTCACAGATAAAACTTATCTGTCAGATAAAATTTTATCTGACAGATAAAATTTCATCTGCCAGATAAAATTTTATCTGGCAGATGAAACTTCACCTATCAGATAAAATTGAATTCCCGCAATTTATTTTTTTACTATTTTTCTGCCCCAAGTATTCTTGATACCTCTCTAGCTCAACCCAAGGGTTCTGAATTAGATTTTCAGGGTGTCTTTAGCTAGATGGCAGTGATTGGTATAGTAATTTCACCTTGTGGCATATTTTCGTTACTGATTTCCATTGTTTTTTTGCTTGATTCGCACTGCTGTCTCGGTGGTCACGGTGATCTCATATATAGGGTTGTCGATTCGATTAATCGAAATCGATTAATCGCACTCATTAATCGAAAATTTCGATTATCGATTTGATTAATCGAAAATTTCGATTATCGATTCGATTAATCGAAAATTTCGGTTATTGATTCGATTCCATTATTAATGGAATCTTCTGTAGTCTTAAGGTAGCCTTTTATATCACACGGAGAATGTGTACACATGGAAAAGCCAAAGTATGAAGTAATTGCTGAAAAGAAAAGTCTGAAATAATTTCCAGAAAACACAAGCCTAAAGTAATTTTTGAAAGCCAAAAAAGTCTCACGGCCCCTCAAAAACTGCACTTTAGTTTAATTAAAAATAAACAAAACGCCACAAATTTCGAAAAAAACTTTTTTTTGTTTCCAAACAATTTTTGATTTTTTAGATACTTTGCTTGAATTTAGAAATTTTTTTGGTAACCTGAAGGATTATACAGGCTTGGAAAATAGGCAGAAAAACTTTTTTTAAAAAATTCTGAACAAAATTTCGTTAACTACCAAGTTCGATTCCCATAAAAACCGCGCAAACTAAGAGGAAACGTCGAAAAAAGCACAATACAAATCCAAATCATTACACTAGCGCCAACACTAAACTTTATTCCAAGTAGAACACAATAAATCAAGAACAGTTAACATTTGATCAACAAGAAAGAAGCAATATGTGAGAAGTTGGACCTTGGACCTTTGGACGCTTCTTGAAGGAGAATCGCCTCTAGATGCAATTGGGCTTCCGCAACGACTCACGGTGATTGATCGAATCATAACCTGAAATCACAACGTCAGAGCAAGTCTAAATAAGTAAAAAAGACTTACGAATTCATCTGCTGCGTCCTTTCCTCAACCTTGTGCTCGACCTCAGAAGCGTTTCCAACAACATCAGATGGCTGAGCATCTTCGAAAACCTAGAAATAAAGAAATTACTTCAACCCACTAAAACAAAGATCTGAGCAATCTTGGACAGCAGGGAATTCTTGGACTTGCTGCGCTCAAATTTTCTGATCTCATCACCAATGGCTTTGCTCTTTGTCGTCCGATCCCTGAGACTTTTCCATCGCTGAGCATGTGTTACCCGCACCCTGAAATCATTTGAGGAATAAGATGCGGAATAACAAATTGTACATACATTCTCACTCAATTTGGCAGCCTGCTGAATCGAAACAACCTCCTCTTCAGACACTTCATTCCACTTCTAAAGAGATGGGAATTTATCAACTTACAGCAAACAATTTCACACCAAGTTTTGCTGGAGGAAAAAACCAATTTTTATCAGAAATTAGACCAGAAAGCTCACAGAACCACCTGGTCAAAATGGAGAAAATTGACTTACATGCTCATAGCTGCTTGCTTCCGCTTGGCTGAGAGAATTGCCTTGCTTTCTTTTTCCAGTTGCAGCTGATTCTGTGAGGCCTTATCTTCTTCTGCTATCCTGAGCTTTTCATTTGCTTGGTTCACTAAAACGAAAGAATGTTCAAAATGAAAGGTAAAACCAGGTTAAAAAGCTTACTAAGACGGATCCTTGTGGCAGCCCTAGCTCGGCTTGCAGCCTGTGCTTTTGCTTGCTTTTTCTTCTGCACCACATAGCTTAGTGATTCTCTTGCTGAAACTTGCTGCTTTCTGATCGGTGGACTCATTGGCTCTTGATCCCTGTATTGCTCCTTGGCTCTTTCATAGCTTGAATTGCGAGTTCTCATAATACCTGAAAATCATCCCAAATTTCATTCCGTCAAAAAATCGAAAAAAGTCGTCGTTTTTGAGACGTCTCATATACCAAAAGATAGCTCATGCATTCAGCTAAAAGAATAATTGAGCCAATTTTTGTAAAGATGTTATTTTAGAAACTAGAGACCATCAACAGCAAACAACTACCATTTTTCCGAATAAAAATAGGGTCTTTTGCGTTTTCTGTCTAACTTTTGCATAAGACACCTAAAATTTGCATTTTTTGCATACGTTTTTGGTAACAAAACGCAGAAAATTCACTCCTCTATCAGGCCTAAGGTTTGCTTTAGCAATTTATCGTCAAAAAAATCAGCGCTGATATCAATCAAGTCAAACAAATCGAACCGAAATTTCGGAAATATTCACGAAAATCTCTTCTAGTTTTGAGATTCGTCCTGTTTATTCGACATGTGATAGCTTATTCGAAAGCGCTGAATGTGGTGAGTTTTTTGACAATAAAATTACAAGAGGTAGAACAAAAATAAAAAAAACCAGAGGTGCTGGATGAAATAAACTCAAAAACAGCGATTTTTCAAAAGTTTGGCTTTGGCGCCAAATTTTGCTAATAATCTAAAGTGTAGTTTTTGAGGGCCGTGGTCTTAAGTAATTTTTTGAAAGCCAAAGTCCGAAATGACATGTAAAACACGAGTGTTTGTCTATTTAAGTAGTTGTGTTGATTTGTTTTTTTAAACAATGAGACAAATTTTTAGACTAGCTACCCCAGACTCAAGGTCTTTAAGTTCAGAACAGTTATGTAAAAAACTAGTTTGAGTAACATTCTAGCTTTTTTTAATACCGCCGTATTTAGAGGATCAAAAAAATTTTGGGTTTTTCGATTCGATTCATTGAAAATTTCGATTATCTATTCGATTAATCGAAAATTTCGATTATCGATTATCGATTCGATTCGATTAATCGAAAATTTCGATGCATCGACAACCCTACTCATATATAAACTTTCTAGGACTTATTTTCTTGTTTTCCAGGTAAGCATCACGGACTCGTTCGCGAAACAAGCTAGGATGTGGTAATTGATTAGCTTTAGGTCTTCATATCTTTCTTGCCTGTCATAGTCTTTCTAAAAAATCTTCTATTGATGATTTTCAGGTGTGGCGGTTACGTAAGTTATACATTTCGTACATTTCGCATTATAACAACACACACAGTTTTGACATACGAACCACATACATAGAGACAAGTCTCATTTTTTCATCTATGTGGCAATTATTGCATTAGTCAAGCTGTGTGTAATCAAAATGCCACTCTCTATGTGCCTTCGTGTTCCACCCTCAAGACAGTATGGCTAGGCCATAGTAACATAACTGTCGGAGCACGTCAACTTATCTACAAGAGGCTGCCTAGCGAGAGTGGTTATAATAAGCCGCATACTAATTACCATAATTATCTACGGAATTTAATATCAATAATTTTCAGGTACAACTCACTGAGGATTTGGGGCATTCAGGTATCTTTTCTCATTAAGGAAATTTCATTCAGTGCCTGTTATCGGTCAGTAATTTAGGTCCTGAAGAGTCAACGAATTTGATCTCAATGACATTATACTGGCTCTGAACCGAATTTTTAGAAATAAAAACAGGTTAAAATTAGATATTTCTTTGTTGTCTTCATCGATTGTCTTGGGTTTTGGTGTCCCACAAAGTGATTTTTTCAGAGCCAGTATAATGTCATTGAGATCAAATTCGTTGACTCTTCAGGACCTAAATTACTGACCGATAACAGGCACTGAATGAAAATTTTTTTATCTGACAGATAAATTTATCGGTTCAGATAATTTTATCTGTTTTGCGCACAACGCTATTATCTAACATGAACTACAATACTCGTTCCACCCCTAAACAACTCATGCCCAAACACCCTTACGTAAATTTTTTTCGCCTACATGCACTTTATGGAATATATAGGTGGTTCTCAAAGGTAGAGCTTGGTCCTTGTCACAGTCGATGTATACCTCGACCGCGACATCGACCAACCTCCAACCTTTGAACTACTTCACACACTATTGGCATATAAATCAAAAAACTTTTGAAATACAGTGGAACCTCGTTATAACATACCCCGATATAACATACCCCTAGGGCCGGTCCCTTCAATAATAAACTTCGTTAAATTACCCCCGATATAATAACAGGATGGTTAATCACCAAACCGCTTAATCATCAAACATGTTAATCACCAACCTTACCCAATTTAACTTTTTTTACACATTATGAAACCTGTAAAAGCCATGTTGTAGAGGAGAATCAGCGCATCAAAAAAGTGTACAGGTTGTAAATGAGAAAGAGCGTCAAATACAGAAAAAAAGAGTCAAACACTTCCGCGGGCAGAACTTTCAAGTGAGTGCGAACTTTTCGAGCAATCTGATGCTTAAAGGGGGGGGGAACTTTATATACTCATCGCCTTTTGTCGAGAGTTCTAGTCCCTCTGGGGGTGTTTCAATTTACTTTTTAGTAAGTTGTTTAACTATTAGGTCCAAAAATCATCGCGCATTTTTTTTTCAACCATCCTCGGGGTGGGGGATTAATAGAGTTATACGTTATGTGAGCGTACCTGTACCATTTTCACCTTTACCATGAATACACGCAATATGGGGGGGGGGTTGGGGGTGAAGTCACGCACCCCGCATATAGGAAATCCATGAACCTTTTCTTTTACCGCTTGGTGTCGCAATAATATATTTTGAAAGTGTGCAAAAACATAGCTGCGATTATTTCTACTTTGGCGGCAATTTTTGGATCTAATTTTCCTTATACTGTCCTCTCGCAAGTCAGTTAATTGAAATTACTAGCTTTCAAATCTCGTATCAGCTGCATCAGGTTGTCGGAATATTTTGGCTTCGACATTAAAGTGACTTCCACTTTCTAGTGAGTTAGAAAAATATTTTATGTTTAACCCCTTTTTTCCCACGGGTATGAAAATTAACCTAAAAATTTCAAAAATTTTTTCTTTGGAAACATCATATGCAGGGGTAAAAGGGCAAAACTTTTTCTTGTCGCCGAACGACTTCTTTTGTCGCCGAAATACTTTTTCTTGTCGCCGAAAAAAGTTGTCGCCGAAAATCTCTTTTTGTCGCCGAAAATCTTTTTCTTGTCGCCGAAAGTTGGTCTCGACACGAAATACACAATTTTTAAATTTTTGTGTGAAATTCAGGGGTGGGCAAAGACCAGAGGCTCAGGACCCACTCTGGAATGGCCAAAAGGCCAAAAATAATGGTTTTTCGGGGTCTACTAAAGGGGAGTAAACTTTTTGAGAAAAATCGATTGAGCGGATCAGATTTTGGGTCCGATCGGTTAGATCGATCAGAATTCCACCCTGAACACCACAAACCACCAAAAACCTGGAATTCTGAGCGATTAAGCCCATCGGACCCGAAATCTGATCCGCTCAATCGATTTTTCTCAAAAAGTTTACTCCCCCTTAGTAGACCCCCGAAAAACCAATTATTTTGGCCTTTTGGCCATTCCAGAGTGGGTCCTGAGCCATCTGGTCTTTGCCCACCCCTGAATTTCACACAAAAAATTTAAAACTTGTGGATTTCGTGTCGAGACCAACTTTTGGCGACAAGAAAAATATTTCGGCGACAAAAAGAGATTTTCGGCGACAACTTTTTTCGGCGACAAGAAATGTATTTCGGCGACAAAAAGTTCACCTACCCACATTACTGGCCATTTACCTGCCCTATATGTCCACCTTCTTACGCTACTGGCAATCTACCTACCCTGACCGGCAACCCTGCCTCGTCACATACCTACCCTACCCATTTTTTCGGATATCGGATACCGGATATCGGATGTCAAAAACTGCCGGATATCGGATGTCGGATATCGGATATCCGGTACAGCCCTGCCTCCTACATATCCTACCAGACAACCTACTTTTCTTACCTGACCACCTACCTACCCTACACGCCCACCTACACACACTGACTGGCCGCCTACATACTCTACCAGCCCACTTTCGTACCCTACTGGCCATATACGTGCCCTACTGACCATCTACCTGCCCGACGTGACCACCGACGTACCCTATATAGCTACCCACTTACGCTACTGGCTATCTACCTACCCTTACCGGCCACCTACAAACCCTACCTGGCCACAACCTATCCTACCAGCCACTTACCGTATTTCCTCTAATAGAAGCCCCCCCCCCTCCTATTATAAGCCCCCCCCCCTCTAATATAAGCCTCCTCTGGAGGTCATCCAAAATATAAAAGCCCCCCCCCCCTCTAGTGGGTATTCTAAAAAATATAAGCCCCTTTTTTATATACCCCAGAATCAATTTTTTTTTTCGATAAATAGGTGTTGCTAAACGTGGTAAAAATATATAAAGAATGTCTTTATGTATTTGCCAAGCGCATCTTTCGAAATTGATCGCTGGAATACTTGTGAATGAGTGAATTTCAAAGCAAAAACTACATCGAGTACTATTTTAGCGGGTATTTTGTTGGTTAAAAAATTGCTTTATGCAGTAATCATCAGCAGAAAATCAGCAACAAACGATACGAAGTGACGTCGGTTTACGTTTGAGGAACAAGAAAATAAGTCGGCAGCATAGGTCAGATAAAAAGAAGGCATAAAGATATTTCGCAGAAAATTATATTGAATACGGAGCAAATTTTGTCTCGCTATTTTCTTTTTGATTTTTTACCTTTTTTCGAATAGTACAGGGTGAGTCGAGAAATTCGAAAACTTTTAATAGGCATAAATTTTGTCTTGGACAAATTCCGAAATTCCGTGAACGCAGAATGACTCAATTTTTCATAGGAATTTGATTGATATAATGTGAAAACACAATTTTCGCTTGATCCCCCCATGTGTTTGGCCTTGGCCATCCAGAGGTTATTCTTAGACATTCTACAAAGTTATTACTCTAAAATGACACTTTAGCTACACAATGGTGTTAATACTTTCAGAAAAATTATATGTAAACTAATAGAAAAGTTGAAACAAAATTTGCTGAAAAATTAAGATAATTTGCTGCGAAATTCCAATACGCCAAAATAAATTTAGCTAGAACGCCTCCGAGAGAAACAGTGGGTAAACTATGAAAGAAGAATCAGTGCTTTTGATGTTAAACGCTTTTTCATCAATGTTATGTGGAAAATTAGAAGCGATCAGAGGATGGCGTAAAAAAAATTATGACTCAAAATTTTTTCCGCGCCTTCGGCGCGGTGAGTTTAAAAAATAAAAGCCCCGCTCTAATACAAGCCCCCCCCCTGGAGGGCATCCATAAAATAGAAGCCGGGGCTTCTATTAGAGAAAAACGGTACATAAATGTGTGTGAGTGGGTGGTGATTAGTCACTTTTGTATTCAAACCCAATTTTCTGCCAATTTTTGTAAATTATGCCGGTCTATTCCGCTCAAGACAACAAATATTCAAAAATTTCAATATTTCAAAGTTTAAATATTTGTTGTCTCGAGCGGAATTTGAAATTTGTTAGTGATTTTTGAATTTGAACAGCACTTATGCATGCAAATCACCATGCTCAGATTTTCTGATTTAGAAGGATAAACTCATGATTTTGATATTAAGCCGAGAAAGCTGTGAAAAACTACGAAGGCTTCGGAAAATGGCTAGAAATAATAGACCCTTTCTAGGTGGCTTTTACCTACAGTCAAATCTCGATAAACCGGCACACCCTCCCCCCCCCCCCCCAAAAGTTTGTTCCAGCCTTGGGTCCGACACTTTTTTTAACCCGATTTTTGAAAGCTTTTCCAGTCCTGTTTTACGGTCTGGTCGGAAATATCGCCAAGATTCCGATTTTACCGAATATTTTTTAAATATCATGCAATTTCATCATTAAAAAAGCAAAACCTCGATAAGCCGGCACCCCTTTTTGAAGAGAGGTGGCGGCTTATCGAGGTTTGACTTTTTTAACCCAAATTTGTTTTCTTTTCAAAAAAGATCGGCAAAATCGGAATCCTGAGGATATTTTCGACCAGACTGTAAAAACAGAACTGGGAAAGGCTTTCAAAAATTGGGTTAAAAAGTGTCGGACCCAAGGCTGGAACGAACTTTTAGGGGTGCCGGCTTATCGAGGTTTGACTGTATCAAAAAAATTCCTAGAAAGCCAAGTCGTGACCTGAATGGTTATATTGTGCCAGTCCTCCTTAAAGCTATCTTAGCTTTCTTTTAAGCACGAGACCGGAAAATCGACAGCGCTCTAACAAAAAAATTTGAAGTCCCTTTAAATCGGAAATGGTGGATTTCAGCATGGATTTGGGTGGATCTTCGTGTTCAAGTCTAACTTTTTGATTTTTCTTTTTTTTATCCTTCTGCTATTACTGGTAAAATCAAAACTAGGGCAACAGGTGCCTATCGGCGCCACTATCGTATTTTGAAAATTACATAAATATTAATTGATCACATACACCCACCTGACTGCCTCCGCCTGGCCACCCTCCTCATGGGTATCCCCTAATGACTACCCTTCCTCTGGTTAAGCCCCTCCTGGCTATCCTCCTCAGTAGTACAGGGTCCAATATCCACCCATCAAAGGATGCCGCCTTTTTGCCCTATACCTATGGGCACTTTCAAAGAGACGCCCTGAACCTATCAGGCACTTTCTGATGTGGTGTGGGCGGAGCCTAAACCACCCTCAAAACCAAAAGCACTCCCCTCATAAAAATGTCGACCTATACCTATGGGGCACTTTTGATGCGGTTTCGAAATTTCGCTCCATACACACCTAAAGCTTTTTATGCGGTTCGGGCGACGCTATAAAAAGCACTACCCTCTAAATAAAAAGCACTCCCCCCCCCCCCGCTCAAAAAAATGTGACTCCGCCCATTTTTTATGAGAGTTCACTTTCTTTTGCATTTACAATCATTCTTTATTTTTTATTTACTTTTGGCGGTTCTTTTGTGTCTATTTTTTCTTTTTTCCTTTCCGAACCAAAAAAAAAGCACTCCCCTCATAAAAATGTCGCTTTCGAGACACCAAGTGCTTTTTATGTGGTTTTGGTGACGCTTTGAAAAGCACCCCTTAAAACCAAAAGCACTCCCCTCAAAAAAAATGTGACTCCGCCCATTTTTATGGAAATTGTCACTTCTTTTGCATTTACAATCATTCTATAATGCTTTCGTTTACTTTTGGCGTTTCTTTTGTGTCTATTTTTTTCTCTTTTTTCTTTCCGAACCAAAAAAAAAGCACTCCCTCAAAACCAGAAGCACTCCCCTCAAAACAAAAGCACTCCCCTCATGAAAATGTCGCTTATGAGACACCAAGTGCTTCTTACACTAGGTGTCCAATGACGCGGCAAAAGTCGCAGTCACAGTCACAGTGTGTGTCCAATGACACTGCAAAAAAGTCACAGTCGCAGTCGCAGTCACAGTGTGTGTCCAATGACGCGGAAAGGTGTTTTTGTCACACATTCACTTTTTTGTCACAGATTTACTCATTTCTGTCACAGATTGGATTCTCGACATGAAATCCACAATTTTTAATTTTTTGTGTGAAATTCAGGGGGGGCAAAGACCAGATGGCTCAAGACCCACTCTGGAATGGCCAAAAGGCCAAAATAATTGGTTTTCGGGGGTCTACTAAAGGGGGAGTAAACTTTTTGAGAAAAATCGATTGAGCGGATCAGATTTTGGGTCGATCGGCTTAATCGCTCAGAATTCCAGGTTTATGGTGGTTTCGAGTGGTTCATGGTGGAGTTGTGGGCGATTAAGCCGATCGGACCCGAAATCTGATCCGCTCAATCGATTTTTCTCAAAAAAGTTTACTCCCCCTTAGTAAACCCCCAAAAAATCAATAATTTTGGCCTTTTGGCCATTCCGGAATGGGTCTCCAGCCATCTGGTCTTTGCCCACCCCTGAATTTCACACAAAAAATTTTTAAAATGGTTGATTTCGTGTCGAGAATCAAATTAGGCGGAAAAAAGAGTAAATTAGGCGGAAAAAGAAGTAAATTAGGCGGAGAAAAAAGTGTTTAGGTGGAAAAAAAATTAGGCGGAGAAAAAGTGTTTTAGGCGGAAAAAGAAGTAAATTAGGCGGAAAAAAAGTATTGTCCAAACACTATTTTTGATATCATTTTTACAACAAAACCAATAATTTTACCCCTATATAACGTTCCCAAAAAAAATTCAAATTTTTGAAAATTAATTCGGGCAAAAATGGGTTAAGATGTTTAATAAACTCGTCTTGGAAGTTCGAACCGAATCGTCTTGTTAAATAAACAGGTGCCTTCATCAAAGATAATGGTATTTTCCAATTGTCCTGGTGGAGTAAAAACTGTCTTATTTTTGTTGTCTATTTTGAATTGGGCATTGCTGCGACCTGCAGCGCCTTAGTATGCACTGCTCACTGTTTCTTCTAAAATCTGCCTTCTTGCCATCGAAGAATCATTAAAAAAGCACCTACTTAGGCCCTATGTGATTCTTTCTGACTTTGGTAAAATGGTAAAATTTTTAGTGATCCAGCTAAAATTTGTTCTAAAAAGTATCAATGACGCAGCCACGAAGAGCGCTTTGGCAAATAAAATCGAGCAGGGAGCGGCTTCATCGTCCTCAACTTTTCCGGATGAAGACTTGGCAAAGCTGAGTGTGTCAATTGCGGAAAATGGTGGTCCTGCAGTTTCAACTCCAAAGCGTGAGAAATTTTTCGTGTATTTTAAGCAAACCCACATTGATTTATTCACTTTTAGATGGTGATGAGAATAGGCCTCCTATATTTGACCGACGTTTTGAGCAGTTTTCTAGAATCGTTCGCCTACTAATTCAATAAGCTCCAATCGCTTCCATTTCAACAAGGCAAACAATGGAGATGGTGGTAAGCGTCCGAAATCTTCAATCTCAAATGTTTCTACCAGAACTAAGAGTGTATTTGGTGTTAAACGTACAGAAACACCGTCTATTTTGGCTTTGTTGCGATCGGTGAATCGCAGGTGATGGACCACAAAGTATGTATCCTTTTCGCAGACGTTGGTTAAAGGTCTTTATTGTTCAGTTAGTAAACCATAGTGGAGAACAGCTGCGTCTGAGGTACAGTCTCGGATCAGATCCTAGCTGCTTCAAAGTTAGTCTCTTATAATTTCTGTGCTTCCTTTCAATCTTAATTATTTTTACTTGCAGATCGACAGCGTCTCATCCTTGGTTGTTCGACCAGATGAAGAATTGGTCATCAGTATCAGGTACACGCCTATTGAATTGGATCAAAATTCGAATGTCCTCTTTATTGAACGCATAAATGGAGATTATCAGAAGTATTCCGTATGTTTTATTTATTAGGTTGGGCTATTCACCGTGGTCTCACCTTTTTTCTTTAGTTCAAATTGCTCGGTTATGGGGGCAAAGCCATCGTTCATCTTACGAGAAGTCTCTACGACAATGGGACTGCTCAGGATACGCCAAGTGGTGTGATTGTGCTCACACCAGACTTCTTTCCTCCATTTCCTTCTTCGGTCGTACCAAGATGCAATTTTGAGCTGGTCAATGATGGTGACAGGTGGTCTTTAACTACCATATGCTCAAATCATTCTAATTCTTATTTTTTGCAGATCTGCCTTTATTTCAATCCAAGCAGTAGACCGACAAGGACAGCTTTTGCCGTGCACATTCGTCTCCATTCAACCATCTCGCTTTGTCTTGGCTGGTAAGAAGAATTTGGTTCAGGTGAGGGTTTGTATTTTTTACTGTGCGGTTGGGTCAAAACTCAATCCTCTCAGAAATATCCGTAAAAATTGACGAGAAATACAACGAAAATGCTCGACGGGAAAGTGGCGTATCTTTGGCATCCGCAATTCCTCTTGTAGATGGCTGTGGTTTCGCTTAGTTGTCATTTTGGGAGAAGAACTTCAGCGGACTCGATTCAAGAAGTTTTGTTTCATTTGTTCAAACAAGCGGAGCCCAATAAAGTTTCAAGTTTATAGCTGGCAAGGCATGCGCAATGATGTCTTCATGGTGCAGGGTCAAAATTTCGGCGAAGTGTTTGCTGGCGAAGATCGGAGTGCAGACAAGACGACGATTCCATTCATTGATAGGCCATTCGATCATGGGAGATGAATTCAAAGACTCTGTACGTATGATCAAAATGAACGTAGGCATTGTGTTGTGGTTCTGCTCCAAATATTTAACTATTCAATTTAGGTTATTGATAATCGAGCCATAAGGTTGTTTCCCGCTGCGTGCATGAGAGACCCGAATGAAAAGTGGTGACTCAAGAAGAAAATACTCAGTCAGGATCTCATATGTTTGTGCATACCTTGATGTTGTGAAATAGACTAGGATGATGAATAAAAATTGTTCATGTCATCAAGAAATCCCTTCATATCCCTTTCGGCTAAACAGAACCTTTGGGGCCCACTCGCCAGAACTCTAGGTCATTTTAAGCCTAATCTATGCAAAAAAACAAATGAGGCGCAAATTCAAATCGAATATTTTTTTTGCATAGATTAGACTTGAAATGACTGGGCCCCTAGGGTTCTGGCGTTGGGGCCCCAAAGGTTCTGTTGCTCCTCCCTTTCTTCGTCTCTGTTAGATTTTTTAAGATTTGCAGTGGCTTAGTCATATCAGATAAGATTGCCAAAGTTTCACTCTCTGAGTACCTTGACATGTGGCTGTCTCTTTATCTTAAAAGCCATAGTTTTCTTTCTTTAGTTCCTGTCTCTGTTCTTGTAATGATTAGTAATATTCCGCTTACCGTATTTCCTCTAATAAGCGCCCGGGCGCTTATTTTTCAACCCCCCGTCTAGGGGGCGCTATATTAGAGCGGGGGCGCTTAATGAGCAGGGCGCTTATTTTTTAACCTATCGGCACCGAGGCCATCAACCTTGTTTAACCCAAACTTGAGAATTGGAAATCCATACTCGATTAAACAAACAAAAAATGCTGGGTTTACAACTTTCGATCATTTAAAAAGCGTGAAACTGAGGTTGAGCGCATACATTTCATCATTCCAATCAACTTCAAAAGATTCGTCGAAGCGAAGAGATTTATTGCTCAGATAAATATTTTCATCGTCTTGGTCTGCGTCTATTCTTCAGCATCATTCCTCGTCTGTCGAATCTCATCCGCGCTTTCAAAAGATCATGGAATCCCTCCGGAATCTCTCCATGTTCCTTGAAGCAGTGCATTTGGTCGTCCTCGCTTCCATTATGGCTGATAGTGATTCGACAATCTGGGAAAAAGAAAGTTTTCTTTACTAAAGAAAACAAATTTGAGTACGAACTTGAATTTTGTAACAAAAAAAAAGTTCCCAAAAACAGAAATACACACTAAGCACAATAGCCTTGAGAGGGGGGGGGCGCTTAATGGAGCAGGCGGCGCTATTAGAGGAAATACGGTAACTAATGTTCAGACCAGGGTCGACAAATGTGCCTTTCCGGGCACAATGTGCCCTATTTAGGGCACATTTTTTCGCGCTAAATTTATGTGCCCTTTTTAGGGCACAATGTGCCCTAAAAATGTGCCCCTTAAAAAACAAAATGTGCCCTTTTGTTTTTTAAAATTTTTTGTCAATTTTTTTTATGCCTTTTTTTCATTTTGTTTTTTACACTTTTATTTTATACTTCGGCCTATATGTTTATAATAGTTCACAATGAGAATACTTTGAATAATCACAGTAAATATCAGTGTTTTGCGTTGCAAATTGAGCATTCTCATTTCTAGGTCGATATTTCTCTGCCTTAAGGCGGCTCTTTTTTCTTAGCGGCATGCCGCATGCGGTCGCGAATGCACATCCACAAAGCAATCAACAAGACCATGAGAAAATATGCCATCTAAGCCAGAGGTCAGCCAACCAACAAGTGTTGCGTTTGAGTTTAGTCATGCTTGTAGTTGTGAAAGCCACTCCACACCGCCCAACTGCAACATAACAGTGCCAATGGCCGTAATCATAATCGGGGTCAAACTTTTCTTAAATTCAAAAATGTCATTTATCTTTATATTTTTTATTTTGATATTCATGACCCTAGCTCAGGTATTTTTCTATAGCATTGTAATGCTTCCATACTGTCATTTCAAGATTGTCTAAAAATGCCATATATACGGCATTGTAAAGTTTTACGCTACCATTGTATGCTCGTGAAATGATATTGAAATTCACGAAATACCATTGAAATTATGCAATATTGTACTTCTATGTAACTAGTATAACAATGGTAGCGCCCTACCATCGTGATTATCGCAACAACATTTAAGCCTCTCAATGACATTTTGAGATGTTCAACGATATTTAATGAGAATTGTAAAATCATTTAAAGCCTTGATATACTCTTGGTTTATGATTGTACGATTGTATAAGACTTTTATGTATTTCGACCAAAACATTTTAAAGAAAATTCCACTAATTATAAAAACTTTGTTACAGTCAAAACTTGAGGTCAACTTAGTTACGTGCCGAAGTTCATTGTACCAACCTCTTTCAAAAAGCAGTTCAAACCATTTTTCGTGTCTTTAATGGCCTAAAACGTGTGGAAAACTATAGTTCGCAAAAGCATCAAATTTGATGCTGAGCATCAAAAGAATTTTATTAAACCACCCGTTGAAAAAATCCTCGATATAAGTTTATTTCAGAATTTTAGAATTTTTCGCTATTAATTAAATTTCTTAAAAAATAAGTTGTTCAATTCACACAATACACAGTAAATTCGGCACAGGGCTCGTGTAGACTTTAGCCTTGACGTAGCTTTAAAGGAAGAAGTCGCAGGAAGCCAGGTCGGGAGAATGAGGCTGCCAGACCACACAATTGGCAATGCTGTGTAGATTTAGAGCTGTTGCATGCTTTCCAAAGTTTTCATCTTTGTGTAATAGCAGCCTTAGGAGAAATTCCATGTGCAATGTACCGACCAACAATGATAGCCTTTTCTTGATCGGTCAACCCCATAGCAATCGATGATTTGGATAAATAATAAATAAAAAGGACCCAGAGGTACCAGGAAGGGATACTCAGGTAACAGCACTCAGTTAGGGGTACTCAAAAGGCAGGTACCAAGGTGTTGATACCTAAATAGTGGTCATAAGGAGAACGCACCCAGGTGGGAAAACTCAAAAAGGGGTACCCATATGAATGGTACCCACGTAAAAGATGCCTAGGAGGGAGTATTTAGGCGAGACTGAAGTTTAAAATTGTCTGATGAGAAACTATACTTAAGTGTATAAATATCCTTGCTAAAAACCACAGTACAAGCATAAAATGAGCAGATTTAGACTCTACTGGCTTATAAAAAGCTTATAAAAAGCAATTTAAAGGGATCAGGGGCTGTATTGGGAGAGGAAGGGAATAATAGGGGGCCACTTTTTGGTCAATTTTTCGGCCACTTTTGAGTTGTCGTACCATGGGCTTGGAATCGGGATGCGCATATTCACATACCGTATTTTTTATAATTTAAGCATAACATTTATGTACTTGTACTCGAAATTTCTATATTCATGAACCCCACTTTCCCTTCATTCAATCCTTAACAATCTGAACATCGACTTCGAACTTCTTAGCCGCTGCGTTGCTCCCGCGCTTTCGTGCCCAGGCAATTGTCTTTTCCTCCACCACCGGTCGGTAGGGTCCTTGCTCTTCGAAGTCCTTGATATACAGGCAGAATGAATCATGAGGCAGAGCCGTTTTCTTAATGATTTTTGTCGCGTCCCAGCCGATTCGAAAAAGCTCTTCAGTCATTGAACGCTCAATGTCGTGCGTGGGGTCTTTGGCGTCTCCGATTTTACGGAGGCTCGCTTCTTACGCTTTGCTTCGGCACTCGCAGTCAGTTTTCGCGGCATAGCTAAATTTTGGGTACATTTTCCGACTTTTGGGCAGGGCTTAAAGGAGGAGGAAAAGCCATTTAAGTTTCCAAAAGTGGGTTTCATGGCGCATAAGCGTTTGCGTTTTTTGGCCCAAAATGGTGTTGCAGGTTCGATCCCACGTGGTGGCATTCTATTTATTTTGGCTTGTTTGACGAGTTCTAGGCATAGTTGCACGGGCGCCGGTGCCGGCGCCCGCTTTTTGAGCGATTTGAGTGCTATTGGTTCAGTAACCATGTTTTTAAACTTTTTTTCTCCCTATTTATTGATTTTTGCTGAAAGTAAGATGATTCACCGATATTGAAAGAGGTTTTTCACTTTTTCATACAGCTATCTTTGTGTTTTCCTTGCTATTTTTTTCTCTTTAGTCCAAAAATTATGTCCTGCTGTTTTCTATAATTTTGTTTTCGAAAAGTCGAATTGATTAAGGAACCCAGTGCTTTCACTCAAACATGCATTATTACTTGCGAGAAAAAGTCCAACAAAACCATTACTGTTAAAAAGCAAAACAATGTTGGTGTATAACAAAGAAATGATTGATGCATAATTTCACTTTTTCGCCATATTTATTTATAAATTCGAAAATTTTTTGTTGCAAAAAACATTTTTCGAAATAATTATTTACTTTCTCGGCGCCCGGCGCCGAGAAATGACATGCGCCACGATGTGCGCTCGGCGCCAATTTTGTGAAAACACGGCGCCGGCGCCCGGCGCCCCTAACATAGACGGCGCCCACTGGCGCCGGCGCTCGGCGCCCATTCTGAAAAAAGCCGACGCCGAAATTTTTTTCCGTGCAACTATGGTTATAGGGTTAATTCGACTTTTTTGACGCAAGATTCGGAATCAGCGACCCAAGTTACCCATAGAATTGGTCGAACAAGCCAAAAAAAAATAGCATGCCACCACGTGGGATCGAACCTGCAACACCATTTTGGGCCAAAAAACGCAAACGCCTACGCACTGCGCCATGGAAGCCACTTTTTTAAACCTAAATGGCTTTTCCCCTCCTTTAAAAAAAGGGGGGGGGCATTTAGGTTTGAAAAAGTGGCTTCCACGGCGCAGTGCGTAAGTGCTCGCCTTTTTTGGCCCAAAATGGTGTTTTTTGGTGTTGCAGGTTCAATCCCACGTAGGGGCACACTATTTTTTTTGGCTTGTTTGGCCAGTTTAGAGGTAATTTGGGTCGCTGATTCCGAATCTGGCGTCAAAAAAGTCTAATTACTTCTAAAATGGTCAAACAAGCCAAAAAAAATAGTGTGCCACTACGTGGGATTGAACCTGCAACACCAAAAAAAACACCATTTTGGGCCAGAAAACGCGAGCACTTACGCACTGCGCCATGGAAGCCACTTTTTCAAACCTAAATGGCTTCCCCCCTTTAAATCAGAGAAAATACGATACCTTAGACACAAATCACTCAAAAGTGACTCTGGATGCATGGAGGGGGCTTGGAGTTGAGATGCACACACCCACATACCTTAGACACAAATCACTTGAAAGTGACTCTGTTTGCGTGAAAAAATTTGCATACCAGAGTATCTATATGTGGTAGGCCTCAGTATTCAAAACTATGTTCAACACTCAACTTTTTTGGTCTTTTTATGGTAAAATTATTGATTAAATTTATTCAAAAATTTAGCTATATGAGCTTGCGATTTTTCTTTCACTTTTATTTTTTTGAGTTCCTGTTTTTGTGTTATTCTTACATGACCTGTGCGGTGATTTCGGACGTTTTTGCTGACGTTTAACCTGGCGTTTATTAAACGCCTTGAAACAACCTAAAATCTTAATGACGGTGTAAAGCTTCGCGTTTGTAAAAAAGCTGACGTAAGAACAATCCTGCTTCCTATTCGAAAATTTTAAGAATCTTTATTGCTTCCTTGATTGTCGAAGGGTAAATTTCATCGAATTTAGATCTTTTCTTATATCAGGTAGTGTCAAAAGTTTGCAGCGTTTTTTTTCAAAAGCAACATTTGTGGCATTGCGTTTTCACCATAGATTTTTTTTTATCAATTTAAAAAAAAATTACCATTCATTTTGCAGCCAAGATTCTCAGCTACAAAATGAGTGTCAAACTTTTGAAAAATTCATGAAAAATCTATGGTAAAAATGCAATGACACAAACATTGCTTTTAAAGAAAACCCTGCGAACTTTTTACACGACCTAATATTATTACTATATTAGCCTTACTTTCTTTCTCTTTCACGTGAGTTATCACACCTTCTGCAGTTATTTGTAATTAGAGTAATTGCTAAGTTCTGCCAAATTATTTCTCGTTCATCTGCCACAAAGAGTACACACTAAATCAAGTGTGCATCGTAGCGATACTTTGTTTATCTTTATCTTTAAAATATTTATTTTGACTGATTTTTTCTCTCCTATCTTACTCAGAATGATCGAAAATTAAGTAAAAAATTATTTTATTCTGTTAGAACGTTGGGTAGTTTTCCTCACACACACACAAACTTAGTGTACCGTATTTTCTCTATTAAAGAACCCCTCTCTAATAATGAACCCCCTCGATTTTTTGACTAAGATTTCAGAGTTAGGGCCATTTTTGATTTACAAGTTCAACATTTTTGAAGGGTTTAAAAATAATGAACCCGGGTGCGTTAATTGAGAAAATACGGTATATTAATTCAGTGCAGACATGAACAGTAGTTAGTTGGTTTGAACTAAATTAAAATGAACAAAGTGTACTCGAAGATTGTTCCGACTAACAAATCGACACTTGATATAATGTAAAGCAGGTCTAAAAGTAATTTCATAAGCAAATTGAGTTCGCTGGCTATGAATCCGGTGTCAGATTTTGCGATTTCACAAGCGAAAACGAAATTTCACGCTAAGAATTTTTTAAGTATAAACTGATTATGTTTATTAAGTTGCTTGTAACTTCCCCTCACTTTTTCTCACTTTTTATGTGTATGTACGCATACGCGTATACAAAAAGACGAAAAAAAAACTCAAAAAACGAAAAACTTAAAATTTTTGAATTTTTTCATTTTTTTTGCCTTGGTCCCCTTTTAACAAAACATTATTAAATTACCGGTCATTTATTGACGGTCATTTATTAATAAATTACCGGTAATATTACCGGTAATATTACCATTGGCCAACCCTACTTTTAACGCTTTCTTATCGAAATATTGCAGGTTTTTCAAAAAATCTTTTGTCGCTAACAGAAAGAGATTTGTCCCCCGAGTCAAATAACATATCATTTAGAGTATGCACAATGCATAATGGGCAAGAAATTGGCGAAAATAGTACTAAAAGCATATAAATTCTCGAACGATTATGTTTATAAAATTGAGTGTAACTTCACAGAGTCCCCTTTTTCACTAATTTTTTTGTGCCATCCGATAGAGGAATTACAGGACTTTCGAAATATGCAAACCAAAAGTTTGCGCTAAAATTTAAAAATTTCAGTAGAACACTTTTTATGCCGACCTAAAAATTTCAAAAAACATTTTTTCAACTTCTAAACCAATTTTTCTGAAAGTTTTTGGTCTCAGTGGTGTCATCTTTTATTATGTAGAATAGAAAGCCCTGAAATTACTGCGTCGAATGACATATTATACTCTGAAAAAAGTACGAAAAAAATATGTTGGGCGTTTGAAAATATAAAATTTCTCATTTTTGGGGGGTCTCCACCGCCTGCTTTTTTAAAAAACATAATCTTCCGTGTGAGACTGACTTTTTATTATGACAGTTCTTTTCAAACTTGCTCAGAATGAGTTGCTCTACAAGATAGGCAGAAAAATTTTGGGATCAAAATTCTGAGGTAACAAAGTTCCTTATAGGGTGCTTTAAAATTACAGAAAACGAGTTTTAGTTATTAGTTTGCAGTAAATTTAATAAACTCTAAAATAGAAGAAATTTTTTCGCGGAAAAAGTCAGATTCAATTCAATAATTTGACGTGTCCTTTTTAGCACTGCAAATTTTTTAGCCACAAGTCTATCGTATTTATGTTGTATGTCACAGATAGGTAAATCTAATCTGATTATGTAGCTTGGACATTGAATGTTGTCATAAAAACTAAACATTAAAAAAACCGAAAAAAAAACCAAAAAGAGTGTTCTGAAGTAAAAAAGATTTTGAAAAAGGTTTAAAAAAACCATGATACCCACCCTGTTGTTTTCTGGTATGAAAATCCTACCAGTGCGCATTAACGGGTTAAAAGAATAATGAAAAAAAGGTTTGCGAGAGGTTTGCTACGAGAATGAGGAAAGAAACAGTGCCAAGTTAAAGTGCCGTATTTTCTCCGATTCCGCCCACGGCGAAATTTTGGATAAAAGGGAAATTTTGGGTCGATCTCAAGATTTTTGGGTGAAGAACTAAAATCTAAAAATTTTAATTTTTAGAGTTCGTGGGAGTTACAAAACGCAAAAAAACAGTTCTGCTAAATATTTACTCCGCTACGAGATACAGATTTAAAGATATTTTTTGTATAACCTGGAATGAATAGTTACTTCATACCTATTTTTAGCGAACAAAGAGAAAACCCTACTCTACTTTTTCTTGTCAGCATCCAGTGGAGTTATCATTCTCTTGCTTGCTTGTATTTTTTACCAGTGCAGAGCTCGATCGAAGGAAAAGAAGCAAGCTAATCTATGCGCCAGTCGAAACCACCAAACAATAAGTGTGTGCCGACTGCCTCAAGATAAGTCGGGTGCTGAATTGAGTTCACTCATCGGGAGTAGCAGTCAAAGCAATCATACAAGTCCATGTAAGTCAAAATTAGATTTGAAAATCCATTAAAAAAAATATTTAAAGTGTATTTGGACTCGGATGACAGCAGGAATTGTGTTAGATTAGACAACGGCATCGTTGGGCCATCTAATCAAAGTATGGCTGACTACTGTGGAGTGGGCAATGGCAATGGTAGTGGAAATTATATATACGGAGCAAGTCCAGCCCTGCAACAACAAATATATCACAGCAGCGGTAGTAGTCATAGCAGTGCCGAAAAGTTCAGCTGTATACGGACCAATTCGAGAGGAGGCACTATCAGAAGTGCTAGGACTGACTATCAATGGGGCAGCATGGGCGATCCGACAGGAAAATACACCAGATACTCACAAGTTACACCGCCCAGGATACCTCCCAGTCTCCATTATTATAACTAACTTGCTCATGAGGTATCAAGAAAGTCTGAAGAAAAACCGGGTTTATATATTTTGTCATATAGTTCACAAATAGCTGCACAGTGGATGGGGAGACCTACACCGCTTGTTCAAATTTCAATACTTTTAACAAAACACTAAATGGCAGTGCAGTCGAAACTATATGTAACTTGCACACTATATTTTACCCCTCAAGTTCGTTCCCCAACTGAATCCTACAACTTTTTGACTTAATTTCAAAGTCTTTTACCAATGTTGTTTAAACAGACTAGTCCAAAAAATATCAAGGATTCTGATGGCGTCAATGGCTTTTGCAGCCAACACAAAAAAATCAAAAGCACGTACACCTGTTTAAAATTAAAATGTACGTAACATCGAGGTTTAAAGGGGCATGGTCACCTGTTACAAATTTGCCCCGCCAATTCGAAAAAAAAAATTCCGAATCTTTAAACTTCCGTACAGATTTTTCAACTTGGTTTTTAACAAAAACGTACCTGAACTTGAATTGTAGGCCTTGTTTTGTTAAAAAGTAAACTGAAAATCTGTACAAAAGTTTCGAAAATATTCGAAAATTTTGTTTAATTTTTTCGGGGACAAAAGAAAACAGGTGACCGTGTCCCTTTAAAATGCCAAATCTTTTGTCTTTTGCAATAAAACAATTACCAAAGTCAGAATCCTCGTAAATTTTTTTAAACCAGATAACCCAGAGAATTTGTGGGGTGATTAGGAGGTGTACGCCATACCGAGGTTGACTGTATTGTAAGAAATGATCTCAAATTTGTATATTATCTTTACTACCAAAATACAATTGTGTTAAAGAGTCTAACATTTGTTTATGACAAATTACTGACTTGATTTATAGAAATAAACTTTTGCATAAGTTGTTAGAGACGGCACAATCAATTAATACCCGTACGTTATAACGTATAAACTTTCTTGGACAACAATCATGAACAACGGTATAGCAACAAAACAAAAAAATTGATTTCCCTTATAAGCTTCTTCAATCTCCAAGATCCTTCTGTCCAAAGTAGCAGCTGACGATGGCAATTATAGCACTGTACTCATGTATCAATTCTAAATCTTCTTGTCCGAGAGAAGAGCGCCAGATTCTGCATCGACGAGCAAGATCGCGAAGAGAGCTGCATACATCATGCAAAAGAGGCTTTTTTACTACTAGCAAAAGAGAAAACAGCCATTCGAAAGCAGCCTTTGAGTATCCGTTCTCGATAACATGCTGAAAATTAAGGAGAGTGATTGAAGGACCATGGTTTTTGCGCACAGCGGCATGACATAAATTTGAATTGGCGGGGGACGCTTCTCTTTGGTTTCTCACTGCACTCTCTGCAGTCGTTCGAAAAGACTCAAAAGAGTACAGTAAGAGACGGAATAGAAGTGTCCTCCGCCAATTCAAATTTTTGTCATGCCGCTGCGCGCAAAAACATGGTCCTTTAAAGTCCTGCGACTATTATAACCCTCTCAAAATAACGTATTTACTCTATTTACTCGCCACTCTTTAAAGGAGAACAGATTTTAGGGTGGGGGGGAGGGGGGTGGTGGTGTTATTTTGACTGTAAAATAGAATTTTACAACCTTAAAGGGGCATACCAGCGCGTTACATGGTCAATTTCAAATTTGCAAAAGGCGGGGACCAGCCATATTCAAACGAGAATTATTTTTAAATGCAAATTTGTTATTCTGTAAATAGCAATAACTTATGTAAAGCACAGTTTCAGTCTGATAACATGGGTAACTTAGTGGTAATGTGCTGATGTAGTCCGAATGGGGTCGAGTTCGATTCCAACACGATGTTTAGCTTTTTGTATAAAATGACAAATTTGTATCTAAAAATAAGTCTGGTTTGAATATACCTGGTCCCGCCCTTTGCGAATTTTAAATTTTCCGTGTAACGCGTTAGTACGCCTCTTTAAGTTAATTTTGTTTTTATTTTCGATCCCTTATTTTTTCGTACCAATCAAAACACATCAGGTGGAAGTTTTGAAATAATTTTTTTTTCGAAAAAATTAGTCCTGGTCCAATTCAGAGTTATCCTTGTGGTTTTCGAAACTGTTTCAGAAATTACGTTTTTATCGGTGCTCTAGTGAAAGGGAGGGTGAAAGCTGTTAAGGAGATAGTCTCGACACGAAAGAATTAGTCATAGTTTTCTTGTTTTTTAAATGTGGTTTTAGAGTCATGTTCGTCGACAACTTGGTTCTACGATCTTAGACAAACTTGTGTAAAATTAAAATTTGGATTAGCATCATCAATATCAGAATTTCTGAATTCATTCAAAAAATGCCCTAAAAATTGAAATGCTATAAAACACTAGTCAACCTTTTTGATGGTTTTTTTTGAAATTTAAAAACTAAAAAACTATTTACAAAACGAAAAACTATGAGTAATTGTTTCGTGTCGAGACTATCCCCTTAACAGCTTTCACCCTCCCTTGAACATCATTACCGTATATTCTCTATTAGAAGGCCCCTCTCTCATAGAAGGCCTCCCTTGAGGACCTATAAATCAGCCTAGAAAAATAAATTCGCAAATCTGTTTTTCGCGTTTTCTTAGTTAGCACGAGCTTACCTGATTCCACTTTTAAAATTTTGGTTGAGCACACGAAAATCTCAAAATTGACCCAAATTTTTTCCGACTTTTTTAGGGTTGAAAAATAGAAGGCCCGGGCCTTCTAATAGAGAATATACGGTATATACATTTTATGCCCAAAGTGACGCCAGAAAGCAGGACTAAACTTTGAGTGCAAGATTGTTCATGTCAACGCCTGTAAAATTTGCAGAAAAAAACAAAGTCCCGAAAAACTCCGAAAACTTCTAAAAGCCTGGAATTTTTTCGGAAATTTTTGATTTTTTCGCAAATTTCACAGGCATGATCATATACAACCTTATATTCAAAATGTATGTGTTCTTTCTGGCGTCATTTTGAGTATAAAATATTATACAGGGTGTTTCAAGAATTTCGAACACTTTTAAATCGCCATAACTTTTTTGTAGACCGAATTTTTAAATTCGGTGAACGCAGATCGACTCAGAATCAAAGAGCAATTTTTTTGGCATATAAAGTCAAAAACACGTTTTTCGCTTGGTCCCCCCTGTGTTTCGGGTCCTGGACTGTAGATGGTCTCTGGATGGGCAAGGCCCAAACCACAGGGGACCAAGCGAAAATAGTGTTATTGACTTTCTATACCAAAAAATTGCTTTTCGATTCTGAGTCGATCTGCGTTCACAAAACTCGAAAATTCAGTCTACGAAAAAAGTTATGGCGATTTAAAAGTGTTCGAAATTCTTGAAACACCCTGCATAATCATGTCCACTATACCACCGGTAAAAAACATTTGTTCTAAAACAGTTCCGAAAACCACAAGGGTGACCCTGAATTGGACCACGGCAATTTTTTCGAAAAAAAAAATATTTCAAAATATTGATTTGATGTGTTTTTGTCGGGTGGATTCATGGTAATATCGATTGGTTTGAAAAAAATTAGGGGTTAAAAATAAAATTAACTTGAGGTTGCAAATTCCTATTTTCTAGTCAAAACACCCCCACTCCTAAAGTCTGTCCTCCTTTAATAACTCCTTACCCTTCGTTTTTTTGGAAAAATAACTATCCATGGAGAGTTATGAGAGTGAATAAAATTATAGCACTGTACTCATGTATAATGTGGTAATCAATTCTAAAAGACATACGTCAATGTGGTAAGGAATAATGCAGTTCACTTGATTATCACTGAGCGACATGACAAAACTGAGAGTGGGAGGTGTTCCCGCATGATGAGCAAATTGCTCCCTGATTTCTTCAGCAATTGGAAAGCTTTCAAGGCGCTCTACCAGACAAATTCGGCACCACTCCTTCCTATCACCCTAAACATAATATGTTCACAAATTCACACTGAAAGTTTCGAAAAAAAGTCATTTCATTTATTAGCAACTTACAGATCCAGGAAGTGCTAAGTTACTGGTATCCATTTTCGCAATATTCCTTCCTTCTATCATCGATCGCTGCCATGAAAAGTAGTTGCTCTAAAGACAAAAGTTATTTAGCAAACATTTAAACCAATTTCAGAAGTTAAGTGACTCCCTTCGAAAAATCGAAACTTCGAAAAATTATCGACTCAAGCTTTTGGGACAAAAGGGACATACCTTATTCAAATTCCATTCCCTTCCTGGTGCAAACTCACAAACACAATCGATAGATTTGTCTAATGGAACAATGTTCTGCTTTGCCTTCTTGAACACTGAAGCAAACAAACATTTTAATTTGTAATACAAGCTTTTACTGATATTACATGGAATATCTTCAGGGTTAGCTGTTGCTACAACAGGACAATTTTCTCTGGACACCACCATCTGGCGCATGTACTCTTCTACGGTCGTGGGCATCTTGTTTAAATCCACCTTGGTTCTGTCAAAGTTGTCAACATCAAAAAAGACTTCTTGATCCATTCCTCTGTTGTTGCCAATAATTTTCCAAAAATTGAGAAAGGTGCCTCTAGGTCCGCAAAATGAATAGCCTGAAATTGAACTGAGTTAGATAGTCTCTATGCCAACACTTCCAGATATTCAGGCTTAAAAAATCACTAGTAGAAAAACCAGGGTACGACATATGTGCTGTTTTACAGCACATTGTCTTGTTTTGATAAAGATGTGTTGTTTTTGGCCCATTTTACAACACATATGTCAACCCCTGAAAAAACACAGAAAATAAAACGTTACCACTATGTGGTTTTGATTCAAAACTTTAGAACTAAAATTCCCAAAATAGCAGAGTCCAACGCTTTAGGCGTGTACGCAACGTTTCGTCTTCAGGACGTTTTGTCTTCGGAGCCGTTTCGTCCTTAGTTCTTATTAAGTACATGCATACTTCACCGAAACACGTCTACCGAAACAATCAGAAATTGCTTTGGCTTAGAAATATTTTATTTATTTTTCTAAAAAGTTTTATACTCAAAATGAATGCCATGAGTTTGTGCTCATTTCGGTAATAAGAACTTTCAGGAAAAAAGTAGAGAGATTGAAAATCAAGTCAATGAAAATGGTGTTTCGGTGGATTTTAACCGAATCATACCGAAACACCATTTTCATTGACTTGATCTTCAATCTTTTTTTTCCTGAAAGTTCTTATTACCGAAATGAGCACAAACTCATGGCAATAATTTTGAGTATAAAACTTTTTAGAAAAATAAATAAAATATTTCCAAGCCAAAGCAATTTATGATTGTTTCGGTAGACGTGTTTCGGTGAAGTATGCATGAACCTATTATCCGTTGTGCGCAAAAAAGATAAAATTATCTGAGCCGATAAATTTATCTGTCAGATGAAAATCAAAATTTTTTGTCTCACAGATAAAACTTATCTGTCAGATAAAATTTTATCTGACAGATAAAATTTCATCTGCCAGATAAAATTTTATCTGGCAGATGAAACTTCACCTATCAGATAAAATTGAATTCCCGCAATTTATTTTTTTACTATTTTTCTGCCCCAAGTATTCTTGATACCTCCTCTAGCTCAACCCAAGGGTTCTGAATTAGATTTTCAGGGTGTCTTTAGCTAGATGGCAGTGATTGGTATAGTAATTTTCACCTTGTGGCATATTTTCGTTACTGATTTCCATTGTTTTTTTGCTTGATTCGCACTGCTGTCTCGGTGGTCACGGTGATCTCATATATAGGGTTGTCGATTCGATTAATCGAAATCGATTAATCGCACTCATTAATCGAAAAATTTCGATTATCGATTTGATTAATCGAAAATTTCGATTATCGATTCGATTAATCGAAAATTTCGGTTATTGATTCGATTCCATTATTAATGGAATCTTCTGTAGTCTTAAGGTAGCCTTTATATCACACGGAGAATGTGTACACATGGAAAAGCCAAAGTATGAAGTAATTGCTGAAAAGAAAAGTCTGAAATAATTTCCAGAAAACACAAGCCTAAAGTAATTTTTGAAAGCCAAAAAAGTCTCACGGCCCCTCAAAAACTGCACTTTAGTTTAATTAAAAATAAACAAAACGCCACAAATTTCGAAAAAAACTTTTTTTTGTTTCCAAACAATTTTTGATTTTTTAGATACTTTGCTTGAATTTAGAAATTTTTTTGGTAACCTGAAGGATTATACAGGCTTGGAAAATAGGCAGAAAAACTTTTTTTAAAAAATTCTGAACAAAATTTCGTTAACTACCAAGTTCGATTCCCATAAAAACCGCGCAAACTAAGAGGAAACGTCGAAAAAAGCACAATACAAATCCAAATCATTACACTAGCGCCAACACTAAACTTTATTCCAAGTAGAACACAATAAATCAAGAACAGTTAACATTTGATCAACAAGAAAGAAGCAATATGTGAGAAGTTGGACCTTGGACCTTTGGACGCTTCTTGAAGGAGAATCGCCTCTAGATGCAATTGGGCTTCCGCAACGACTCACGGTGATTGATCGAATCATAACCTGAAATCACAACGTCAGAGCAAGTCTAAATAAGTAAAAAAGACTTACGAATTCATCTGCTGCGTCCTTTCCTCAACCTTGTGCTCGACCTCAGAAGCGTTTCCAACAACATCAGATGGCTGAGCATCTTCGAAAACCTAGAAATAAAGAAATTACTTCAACCCACTAAAACAAAGATCTGAGCAATCTTGGGACAGCAGGGAATTCTTGGACTTGCTGCGCTCAAATTTTCTGATCTCATCACCAATGGCTTTGCTCTTTGTCGTCCGATCCCTGAGACTTTTCCATCGCTGAGCATGTGTTACCCGCACCCTGAAATCATTTGAGGAATAAGATGCGGAATAACAAATTGTACATACATTCTCACTCAATTTGGCAGCCTGCTGAATCGAAACAACCTCCTCTTCAGACACTTCATTCCACTTCTAAAGAGATGGGGAATTTATCAACTTACAGCAAACAATTTCACACCAAGTTTTGCTGGAGGAAAAAACCAATTTTTATCAGAAATTAGACCAGAAAGCTCACAGAACCACCTGGTCAAAATGGAGAAAATTGACTTACATGCTCATAGCTGCTTGCTTCCGCTTGGCTGAGAGAATTGCCTTGCTTTCTTTTTCCAGTTGCAGCTGATTCTGTGAGGCCTTATCTTCTTCTGCTATCCTGAGCTTTTCATTTGCTTGGTTCACTAAAACGAAAGAATGTTCAAAATGAAAGGTAAAACCAGGTTAAAAAGCTTACTAAGACGGATCCTTGTGGCAGCCCTAGCTCGGCTTGCAGCCTGTGCTTTTGCTTGCTTTTTCTTCTGCACCACATAGCTTAGTGATTCTCTTGCTGAAACTTGCTGCTTTCTGATCGGTGGACTCATTGGCTCTTGATCCCTGTATTGCTCCTTGGCTCTTTCATAGCTTGAATTGCGAGTTCTCATAATACCTGAAAATCATCCCAAATTTCATTCCGTCAAAAAATCGAAAAAAGTCGTCGTTTTTGAGACGTCTCATATACCAAAGATAGCTCATGCATTCAGCTAAAAGAATAATTGAGCCAATTTTTGTAAAGATGTTATTTTAGAAACTAGAGACCATCAACAGCAAACAACTACCATTTTTCCGAATAAAAATAGGGTCTTTTGCGTTTTCTGTCTAACTTTTGCATAAGACACCTAAAATTTGCATTTTTTGCATACGTTTTTGGTAACAAAACGCAGAAAATTCACTCCTCTATCAGGCCTAAGGTTTGCTTTAGCAATTTATCGTCAAAAAAATCAGCGCTGATATCAATCAAGTCAAACAAATCGAACCGAAATTTCGGAAATATTCACGAAAATCTCTTCTAGTTTTGAGATTCGTCCTGTTTATTCGACATGTGATAGCTTATTCGAAAGCGCTGAATGTGGTGAGTTTTTTGACAATAAAATTACAAGAGGTAGAACAAAAATAAAAAAAACCAGAGGTGCTGGATGAAATAAACTCAAAAACAGCGATTTTTCAAAAGTTTGGCTTTGGCGCCAAATTTTGCTAATAATCTAAAGTGTAGTTTTTGAGGGGCCGTGGTCTTAAGTAATTTTTTGAAAGCCAAAGTCCGAAATGACATGTAAAACACGAGTGTTTGTCTATTTAAGTAGTTGTGTTGATTTGTTTTTTTTAAACAATGAGACAAATTTTTAGACTAGCTACCCCAGACTCAAGGTCTTTAAGTTCAGAACAGTTATGTAAAAAACTAGTTTGAGTAACATTCTAGCTTTTTTTAATAACCGCCGTATTTAGAGGATCAAAAAAATTTTGGGTTTTTCGATTCGATTCATTGAAAATTTCGATTATCTATTCGATTAATCGAAAATTTCGATTATCGATTATCGATTCGATTCGATTAATCGAAAATTTCGATGCATCGACAACCCTACTCATATATAAACTTTCTAGGACTTATTTTCTTGTTTTCCAGGTAAGCATCACGGACTCGTTCGCGAAACAAGCTAGGATGTGGTAATTGATTAGCTTTAGGTCTTCATATCTTTCTTGCCTGTCATAGTCTTTCTAAAAATCTTCTATTGATGATTTTCAGGTGTGGCGGTTACGTAAGTTATACATTTCGTACATTTCGCATTATAACAACACACACAGTTTTGACATACGAACCACATACATAGAGACAAGTCTCAATTTTTTCATCTATGTGGCAATTATTGCATTAGTCAAGCTGTGTGTAATCAAAATGCCACTCTCTATGTGCCTTCGTGTTCCACCCTCAAGACAGTATGGCTAGGCCATAGTAACATAACTGTCGGAGCACGTCAACTTATCTACAAGAGGCTGCCTAGCGAGAGTGGTTATAATAAGCCGCATACTAATTACCATAATTATCTACGGAATTTAATATCAATAATTTTCAGGTACAACTCACTGAGGATTTGGGGGCATTCAGGTATCTTTTTCTCATTAAGGAAATTTTCATTCAGTGCCTGTTATCGGTCAGTAATTTAGGTCCTGAAGAGTCAACGAATTTGATCTCAATGACATTATACTGGCTCTGAACCGAATTTTTAGAAATAAAAACAGGTTAAAATTAGATATTTCTTTGTTGTCTTCATCGATTGTCTTGGGTTTTGGTGTCCCACAAAGTGATTTTTTCAGAGCCAGTATAATGTCATTGAGATCAAATTCGTTGACTCTTCAGGACCTAAATTACTGACCGATAACAGGCACTGAATGAAAATTTTTTTATCTGACAGATAAATTTATCGGTTCAGATAATTTTATCTGTTTTGCGCACAACGCTATTATCTAACATGAACTACAATACTCGTTCCACCCCTAAACAACTCATGCCCAAACACCCTTACGTAAATTTTTTTCGCCTACATGCACTTTATGGAATATATAGGTGGTTCTCAAAGGTAGAGCTTGGTCCTTGTCACAGTCGATGTATACCTCGACCGCGACATCGACCAACCTCCAACCTTTGAACTACTTCACACACTATTGGCATATAAATCAAAAAACTTTTGAAATACAGTGGAACCTCGTTATAACATACCCCCGATATAACATACCCCTAGGGCCGGTCCCTTCAATAATAAACTTCGTTAAATTACCCCCCGATATAATAACAGGATGGTTAATCACCAAACCGCTTAATCATCAAACATGTTAATCACCAACCTTACCCAATTTAACTTTTTTTACACATTATGAAACCTGTAAAAGCCATGTTGTAGAGGAGAATCAGCGCATCAAAAAAGTGTACAGGTTGTAAATGAGAAAGAGCGTCAAATACAGAAAAAAAGAGTCAAACACTTCCGCGGGCAGAACTTTCAAGTGAGTGCGAACTTTTCGAGCAATCTGATGCTTAAAGGGGGGGGGAACTTTATATACTCATCGCCTTTTGTCGAGAGTTCTAGTCCCTCTGGGGGTGTTTCAATTTACTTTTTTAGTAAGTTGTTTAACTATTAGGTCCAAAAATCATCGCGCATTTTTTTTTTCAACCATCCTCGGGGTGGGGGATTAATAGAGGTTATACGTTATGTGAGCGTACCTGTACCATTTTCACCTTTACCATGAATACACGCAATATGGGGGGGGGGTTGGGGGTGAAGTCACGCACCCCGCATATAGGAAATCCATGAACCCTTTTCTTTTACCGCTTTTGGTGTCGCAATAATATATTTTGAAAGTGTGCAAAAACATAGCTGCGATTATTTCTACTTTTGGCGGCAATTTTTGGATCTAATTTTTCCTTATACTGTCCTCTCGCAAGTCAGTTAATTGAAATTACTAGCTTTCAAATCTCGTATCAGCTGCATCAGGTTGTCGGAATATTTTGGCTTCGACATTAAAGTGACTTCCACTTTCTAGTGAGTTAGAAAAATATTTTTATGTTTAACCCCTTTTTTCCCACGGGTATGAAAATTAACCTAAAAATTTCAAAAATTTTTTTCTTTGGAAACATCATATGCAGGGGTAAAAGGGGCAAAACTTTTTCTTGTCGCCGAACGACTTCTTTTTGTCGCCGAAATACTTTTTCTTGTCGCCGAAAAAAGTTGTCGCCGAAAATCTCTTTTTTGTCGCCGAAAATCTTTTTCTTGTCGCCGAAAGTTGGTCTCGACACGAAATACACAATTTTTAAATTTTTTGTGTGAAATTCAGGGGTGGGCAAAGACCAGAGGGCTCAGGACCCACTCTGGAATGGCCAAAAGGCCAAAATAATTGGTTTTTCGGGGGTCTACTAAAGGGGGAGTAAACTTTTTGAGAAAAATCGATTGAGCGGATCAGATTTTGGGTCCGATCGGTTAGATCGATCAGAATTCCACCCTGAACCACCACAAACCACCAAAAACCTGGAATTCTGAGCGATTAAGCCCATCGGACCCGAAATCTGATCCGCTCAATCGATTTTTCTCAAAAAGTTTACTCCCCCTTTAGTAGACCCCCGAAAAACCAATTATTTTGGCCTTTTGGCCATTCCAGAGTGGGTCCTGAGCCATCTGGTCTTTGCCCACCCCTGAATTTCACACAAAAAAATTTAAAACTTGTGGATTTCGTGTCGAGACCAACTTTTGGCGACAAGAAAAATATTTTCGGCGACAAAAAAGAGATTTTCGGCGACAACTTTTTTCGGCGACAAGAAAATGTATTTCGGCGACAAAAAGTTCACCTACCCACATTACTGGCCATTTACCTGCCCTATATGTCCACCTTCTTACGCTACTGGCAATCTACCTACCCTGACCGGCAACCCTGCCTCGTCACATACCTACCCTACCCATTTTTTCGGATATCGGATACCGGATATCGGATGTCAAAAACTGCCGGATATCGGATGTCGGATATCGGATATCCGGTACAGCCCTGCCTCCTACATATCCTACCAGACAACCTACTTTTCTTACCTGACCACCTACCTACCCTACACGCCCACCTACACACACTGACTGGCCGCCTACATACTCTACCAGCCCACTTTCGTACCCTACTGGCCATATACGTGCCCTACTGACCATCTACCTGCCCGACGTGACCACCGACGTACCCTATATAGCTACCCACTTACGCTACTGGCTATCTACCTACCCTTACCGGCCACCTACAAACCCTACCTGGCCACACACCTATCCTACCAGGCCACTTACCGTATTTCCTCTAATAGAAGCCCCCCCCTCCTATTATAAGCCCCCCCCTCTAATATAAGCCTCCTCTGGAGGTCATCCAAAATATAAAAGCCCCCCCCCCCTCTAGTGGGTATCTTTATATAGTATTTGGACTGTGTCTGTCTGTGCGCTTTTTGAATTCCCGCCAAATACTTTTAGCCCATTTTGGCTATTTTGGATTTTTTATGGTTTTGGCTCAGAAAAACTTTTGTGTGTACACGATCACTATTGTTCGCCAGCTCCTCGCGCGTCGAATAAAAAAAAGAACGGGCGAAAAAAGAGCCGTTATTTAGGGGATCTCGGCATTTTTATCCAGGTACTCAGAAAGAGTAGGCTGATTCAAGTTGTCATTTAAATCTTTTGTTGTCTGCAAAGGAATTCAAAATTTTGGCGCTTTTGTTCGTAGTCTTTTAAATTTAGTCATTTGGTGGTTGTACATGGGGTAAGTTTTTCGGCGCAGAATCGCCGTTAATTATGGTTTGCTGTTTTTTCGGGCGTATCTGCGCCAGCTCATATAATTATTCAGTTGATTAGGTCTAATGTTTTTGTCTTCATTCATTGTTACTTACTTTTGTGTTTTTACGTTCAATTTCAGTTTCTCGATTCCTAACTAAGATGACAGTGGCAGAAAGGTGGTGCAAGCGATCCAAACGCTCAGAAGTAAGTCATCATTTGATGGTGGGCGTGAAAATGTTTGATATTTTAGGAATTCTAATGATCGTTTGGCTATGCATGGCAATCAAGGCGAGGTTGTTCAATGCAAGTGCTATGCAGGACTATCAAACTGGAAGTGGTGTCAAGTCAATGAGTCTGGATTTGCTTGAGGCGCAGATTCGCCTGTTAGATGTTGTGGTGCTACATGTCAGTGGTCTCAGCGATACGTTGTAAGTTATTTATGCTTCAGGTTGTCTTTGCAGTGGCTTAATACTCCCATTTAAGTGCAAATGCTCAAGTGTGAGTCGTCTCTCTAATGGTCGTCGTCAAATCAGTTCCGATCTTCAGGTGTCAAGTCAATGAGTCTGGAATTGCTTGAGGCGCAGATTCGCCCTGTTGGATGTTGTGGTGCTACATGTCAGTGATCTCAGCGATACGTTGTAAGTTATTTATGGCTTCAGGTTGTCTTTGCAGTGGCTTAATACTCCCATTTAAGTGCAAATGCTCAAGTGTGAGTCGTCTCTCTAATGGTCGTCGTCAAATCAGTTCCGATCTTCAGGGAATTGCAATGATTGTGCTCTGTGCAGGAAGTTCAAGGCAGTAGAGCGCCTCTGCGGTACTTTCAATTCAAAGGTGGTGAAGAATGCAAAGTCAATGTTGCCAGTAGTCTCAATTTTTGTTCCATTGTTTGTGTATTACTTTCTGTGGTTGTTTTTTATTCCCCTGTTTCTATGACTCATAGGTAGTTGGTGATTGTGGTTTGGTAGATGTGGCGCAGATTCCCAAGATTTTTAACTGATAAATTCTTTATGCATGGTGAGTACTTAGTGCTCATTATTTCGTATTCATCTTTTGTTGTTCAGCTGTATGTGGTCAAGTCTGCCCGTCAAGTCATTAGTCCTGGAACGATTCCTAATCAAGATGTCAATTGCAGCAAGGTGGCGCAGTCAATTCAAACGCTCAAAGGTCAGTTGTTATCTTTGATAAAGGGAGTCTTTTGAGTCTCTTTTTTTTGATTTTTTAGAAATCCTATCAATGTTGTGGCTATGCGAGGCAATCAAGTCGAAGATGTTGCCAATCAAATTCAATTTAGGTCTGTTATTACTCATGGCGCAGATTCGCCTCAGGGTATTGTAGTGATACATGAAAAGTGGGTTCAAACTGGAAGTGATGTCAAGTCAATGGGTATGGAATTGCTTGAGGCGCAGATTCGCCCGTTGGATGTTGTGGTGCTACATGAAAAAGTGGTCTCAGCAATACGTTGTAAGTTACTCATGGCTTAAGGTTATCCTTGCAGTGGCTGTATTCTCTCATTTAGGTGCACAAGCTCAAGTGTTAGTCGTCTTTCTGATAGTAGTGGTCAAATAAATTTCTTTGCTTCAGGGAATCGCCATGATTGTGCCAGGAAGTTCAAAACAGGAGAGGGGCTCTTTGGTACTTGCAAGACGAAGGTGGTAAAGAATGCAAATTCAATGTTGGCAGTAGTCTCAATTTTCGTGCAAAAAAGTGGACTTAAACTGGCTATAAAAGAAGTGCAAAAAAAATTCAAAAACACTGAAATATCTTTCATTTCCGTATCGTCTGTTTATGAATGTGATGGATTGAAATGTTTCATGTGGCGCAGAATCGCCCGGTTTTTTTTTCTATTAGTGGTCTTATTTGTGTTTGAATAAAATTTTTGTGTAAAGATTTGCCTTTGGTAAAAGGCGCTAGGGGCGCCAGTGAAGCTATTTTTTCTACTATTTTCTATCGCATGACTTAGGTATTTTTGCAAACAGTATATGCTTTCGTTCCAGCTATCTTGCAATCAACGTTATTGAAGCGATCAAAAGCTATCTCTATCCGACCCAGCAAGCATGAGCGAAGAAATCGAGAAGAAAATCCAGTCTATGGAGCAAAAGCAACTCGAGCACGAGAAGCAATTGGGAGAGCATAACAATCGCATCAAAAAGCGGAAATTATTCAGAAGCGTGAAGAGACCAACAAGAACAGCCGCAGCATCGTGATTACTCCCTTCGATGGTAAGTTTTTGGCAATTAGTCTAATTTCAAGACGATTTCATACAACTTTAGGTGATCGCAAGAATTACGCCAAATACAAGAGTTCAATTGTCGATTTCATCACCAAATGCTTCAATGATCTGCTCGGCGCAGATCCGCCGAACGTGGAAAGTGTGGTTGTCTGGAAAGATCGTCCTTCTGCTACGGTGATTTTCTCCGAATACATCGCGCGTGATAAACTTCTTGGGGCCGTGAAGCCAAACTTCAACACATTGTGAGATTGGTTTCGCTGAAAAAGTTATTTAAAATTGAAATTCAGCAACGGAGTGAAAATCTTGCCGCTGTTCACGGAGGCTCAGCGCATGAATCACAAGAGAAAGGTCCAGGAGCGAGAAGATGCCCTCTTTGAGCGTTTGTCAAATAAGCGCAAAGTTGGAGTCGGCGAGCAGCAGAAGGGTACCAAATAAGCCGAAATCATCAAGATATGCTTTGTTTTTGCTTACATCGTTATCAATTGTTGCTTTTTGTTGAAATAAATTGTTAACCCATGAAATCGCCATGTTTTTGATTTGAGGGATTAATCACACTATATTAGTTTTTTTTTCGTTTTTTTGGTGTTGGTCATTCACTAAAAGAAGTTAGTGTGTGAAAATTCAATTTTGAAAAATTTTAAAGGCGCCAGAGGCGCCAGTAAAGCTAGTTCTAAAAATATAAGCCCCCTTTTTTATATAAACCCAGAATCAATTTTTTTTTTCGATAAATAGGTGTTGCTAAACGTGGTAAAAGATATAAAGAATGTCTTTATGTATTTGCCAAGCGCATCTTTCGAAATTGATCGCTGGAATACTTGTGAATGAGTGAATTTCAAAGCAAAAACTACATCGAGTACTATTTTAGCGGGTATTTTGTTGGTTTAAAAATTGCTTTATGCAGTAATCATCAGCAGAAAATCAGCAACAAACGATACGAAGTGACGTCGGTTTACGTTTGAGGAACAAGAAAATAAGTCGGCAGCATAGGTCAGATAAAAAGAAGGCATAAAGATATTTCGCAGAAAATTATATTGAATACGGAGCAAATTTTTGTCTCGCTATTTTCTTTTTGATTTTTTACCTTTTTTCGAATAGTACAGGGTGAGTCGAGAAATTCGAAAACTTTTAATAGGCCATAAATTTTTGTCTTGGACAAATTCCGAAATTCCGTGAACGCAGAATGACTCAATTTTTCATAGGAATTTGTTTGATATATAATGTGAAAAACACAATTTTCGCTTGATCCCCCCATGTGGTTTGGCCTTGGCCATCCAGAGGTTATTCTTAGACATTCTACAAAGTTATTACTCTAAAATGACACTTTAGCTACACAATGGTGTTAATACTTTCAGAAAAATTATATGTAAACTAATAGAAAAGTTGAAACAAAATTTGCTGAAAAATTAAGATAATTTGCTGCGAAATTCCAATACGCCCAAAATAAATTTAGCTAGAACGCCTCCGAGAGAAACAGTGGGTAAACTATGAAAGAAGAATCAGTGCTTTTGATGTTTAAACGCTTTTTCATCAATGTTATGTGGAAAATTAGAAGCGATCAGAGGATGGCGTAAAAAAATTATGACTCAAAATTTTTTCCGCGCCTTCGGCGCGGTGAGTTTAAAAAATAAAAGCCCCGCTCTAATACAAGCCCCCCCCTGGAGGGCATCCATAAAATAGAAGCCCGGGGCTTCTATTAGAGGAAATACGGTACATAAATGTGTGTGAGTGGGTGGGTGATTAGTCACTTTTGTATTCAAACCCAATTTTCTGCCAATTTTTGTAAATTTATGCCGGTCTATTCCGCTCAAGACAACAAATATTCAAAAATTTCAATATTTCAAAGTTTAAATATTTGTTGTCTCGAGCGGAATTTGAAATTTGTTAGTGATTTTTGAATTTGAACAGCACTTATGCATGCAAATCACCATGCTCAGATTTTCTGATTTAGAAGGATAAACTCATGATTTTGATATTAAGCCGAGAAAGCTGTGAAAAACTACGAAGGCTTCGGAAAATGGCTAGAAATAATAGACCCTTTCTAGGTGGCTTTTACCTACAGTCAAATCTCGATAAACCGGCACACCCTCCCCCCCCCCCAAAAGTTTGTTCCAGCCTTGGGTCCGACACTTTTTTTAACCCGATTTTTGAAAGCTTTTTCCAGTCCTGTTTTTACGGTCTGGTCGGAAATATCGCCAAGATTCCGATTTTACCGAATATTTTTTAAATATCATGCAATTTCATCATTAAAAAAGCAAAACCTCGATAAGCCGGCACCCCTTTTTTGAAGAGAGGTGGCGGCTTATCGAGGTTTGACTTTTTTAACCCAAATTTTGTTTTCTTTTCAAAAAAAGATCGGCAAAATCGGAATCCTGAGGATATTTTCGACCAGACTGTAAAAACAGAACTGGGAAAGGCTTTCAAAATTGGGTTAAAAAGTGTCGGACCCAAGGCTGGAACGAACTTTTAGGGGTGCCGGCTTATCGAGGTTTGACTGTATCAAAAAAAATTCCTAGAAAGCCAAGTCGTGACCTGAATGGTTATATTGTGCCAGTCCTCCTTAAAGCTATCTTAGCTTTCTTTTAAGCACGAGACCGGAAAATCGACAGCGCTCTAACAAAAAAAATTTGAAGTCCCTTTAAATCGGAAATGGTGGATTTCAGCATGGATTTGGGTGGATCTTCGTGTTCAAGTCTAACTTTTTGATTTTTCTTTTTTTTATCCTTCTGCTATTACTGGTAAAATCAAAACTAGGGCAACAGGTGCCTATCGGCGCCACTATCGTATTTTGAAAATTACATAAATATTAATTGATCACATACACCCACCTGACTGCCTCCGCCTGGCCACCCTCCTCATGGGTATCCCCTAATGACTACCCTTCCTCTGGTTAAGCCCCTCCTGGCTATCCTCCTCAGTAGTACAGGGTCCAATATCCACCCATCAAAGGATGCCGCCTTTTTGCCCTATACCTATGGGGCACTTTCAAAGAGACGCCCTGAACCTATCAGGCACTTTCTGATGTGGTGTGGGCGGAGCCTAAACCACTACCCTCAAAACCAAAAGCACTCCCCTCATAAAAATGTCGACCTATACCTATGGGGCACTTTTGATGCGGTTTCGAAATTTCGCTCCATACACACCTAAAGCTTTTTATGCGGTTCGGGCGACGCTATAAAAAGCACTACCCTCTAAATAAAAAGCACTCCCCCCCCCCCCGCTCAAAAAAAATGTGACTCCGCCCATTTTTTATGAGAGTGGTCACTTTCTTTTGCATTTACAATCATTCTTTATTTTTTATTTACTTTTGGCGGTTCTTTTGTGTCTATTTTTTTCTCTTTTTTCCTTTCCGAACCAAAAAAAAAGCACTCCCCTCATAAAAATGTCGCTTTCGAGACACCAAGTGCTTTTTATGTGGTTTTGGTGACGCTTTGAAAAGCACTCCCCTTAAAACCAAAAGCACTCCCCTCAAAAAAATGTGACTCCGCCCATTTTTTATGGAAATTGTCACTTTCTTTTGCATTTACAATCATTCTATAATGCTTTCGTTTACTTTTGGCGTTTCTTTTGTGTCTATTTTTTTCTCTTTTTTCCTTTCCGAACCAAAAAAAAGCACTCCCTCAAAACCAGAAGCACTCCCCTCAAAACCAAAAGCACTCCCCTCATGAAAATGTCGCTTATGAGACACCAAGTGCTTCTTACACTAGGTGTCCAATGACGCGGCAAAAGTCGCAGTCACAGTCACAGTGTGTGTCCAATGACACTGCAAAAAAGTCACAGTCGCAGTCGCAGTCACAGTGTGTGTCCAATGACGCGGAAAGGTGTTTTTGTCACACATTCACTTTTTTGTCACAGATTTACTCATTTCTGTCACAGATTGGATTCTCGACATGAAATCCACAATTTTTAATTTTTTTGTGTGAAATTCAGGGGTGGGCAAAGACCAGATGGCTCAAGACCCACTCTGGAATGGCCAAAAGGCCAAAATAATTGGTTTTTCGGGGGTCTACTAAAGGGGGAGTAAACTTTTTGAGAAAAATCGATTGAGCGGATCAGATTTTGGGTCCGATCGGCTTAATCGCTCAGAATTCCAGGTTTATGGTGGTTTCGAGTGGTTCATGGTGGAGTTGTGGGCGATTAAGCCGATCGGACCCGAAATCTGATCCGCTCAATCGATTTTTCTCAAAAAGTTTACTCCCCCTTTAGTAAACCCCCAAAAAATCAATAATTTTGGCCTTTTGGCCATTCCGGAATGGGTCTCCAGCCATCTGGTCTTTGCCCACCCTGAATTTCACACAAAAAATTTTTAAAATGGTTGATTTCGTGTCGAGAATCAAAATTAGGCGGAAAAAAGAGTAAATTAGGCGGAAAAAGAAGTAAATTAGGCGGAGAAAAAAGTGTTTTAGGTGGAAAAAAAATTAGGCGGAGAAAAAAGTGTTTTAGGCGGAAAAAGAAGTAAATTAGGCGGAGAAAAAAGTATTGTCCAAACACTATTTTTGATATCATTTTTACAACAAAACCAATAATTTTACCCCTATATACAACGTTCCCAAAAAAATTCAAATTTTTTGAAAATTAATTCGGGCAAAAATGGGTTAAGATGTTTAATAAACTCGTCTTGGAAGTTCGAACCGAATCGTCTTGTTGAAAATAAACAGGTGCCTTCATCAAAGATAATGGTATTTTCCAATTGTCCTGGTGGAGTAAAAACTGTCTTATTTTTGTTGTCTATTTTGAATTGGGCATTGCTGCGACCTGCAGCGCCTTAGTATGCACTGCTCACTGTTTCTTCTAAAATCTGCCTTCTTGCCATCGAAGAATCATTAAAAAAGCACCTACTTAGGCCCTATGTGATTCTTTCTGACTTTGGTAAAATGGTAAAATTTTAGTGATCCAGCTAAAATTTGTTCTAAAAAGTATCAATGACGCAGCCACGAAGAGCGCTTTGGCAAAATAAAATCGAGCAGGGAGCGGCTTCATCGTCCTCAACTTTTCCGGATGAAGACTTGGCAAAGCTGAGTGTGTCAATTGCGGAAAATGGTGGTCCTGCAGTTTCAACTCCAAAGCGTGAGAAATTTTTCGTGTATTTTAAGCAAACCCACATTGATTTATTCACTTTTAGATGGTGATGAGAATAGGCCTCCTATATTTGACCGACGTTTTGAGCAGTTTTCTAGAATCGGTTCGCCTACTAATTCAATAAGCTCCAATCGCTTCCATTTCAACAAGGCAAACAATGGAGATGGTGGTAAGCGTCCGAAATCTTCAATCTCAAATGTTTCTACCAGAACTAAGAGTGTATTTGGTGTTAAACGTAACAGAAACACCGTCTATTTTGGCTTTGTTGCGATCGGTGAATCGCAGGTGATGGACCACAAAGTATGTATCCTTTTCGCAGACGTTGGTTAAAGGTCTTTATTGTTCAGTTAGTAAACCATAGTGGAGAACAGCTGCGTCTGAGGTACAGTCTCGGATCAGATCCTAGCTGCTTCAAAGTTAGTCTCTTATAATTTCTGTGCTTCCTTTCAATCTTAATTATTTTTACTTGCAGATCGACAGCGTCTCATCCTTGGTTGTTCGACCAGATGAAGAATTGGTCATCAGTATCAGGTACACGCCTATTGAATTGGATCAAAATTCGAATGTCCTCTTTATTGAACGCATAAATGGAGATTATCAGAAGTATTCCGTATGTTTTATTTATTAGGTTGGGCTATTCACCGTGGTCTCACCTTTTTTCTTTAGTTCAAATTGCTCGGTTATGGGGGCAAAGCCATCGTTCATCTTACGAGAAGTCTCTACGACAATGGGACTGCTCAGGATACGCCAAGTGGTGTGATTGTGCTCACACCAGACTTCTTTCCTCCATTTCCTTCTTCGGTCGTACCAAGATGCAATTTTGAGCTGGTCAATGATGGTGACAGGTGGTCTTTAACTACCATATGCTCAAATCATTCTAATTCTTATTTTTTGCAGATCTGCCTTTATTTCAATCCAAGCAGTAGACCGACAAGGACAGCTTTTGCCGTGCACATTCGTCTCCATTCAACCATCTCGCTTTGTCTTGGCTGGTAAGAAGAATTTGGTTCAGGTGAGGGGTTTGTATTTTTACTGTGCGGTTGGGTCAAAACTCAATCCTCTCAGAAGATATCCGTAAAAATTGACGAGAAATACAACGAAAATGCTCGACGGGAAAGTGGCGTATCTTTGGCATCCGCAATTCCTCTTGTAGATGGCTGTGGTGTTCGCTTAGTTGTCATTTGGGGAGAAGAACTTCAGCGGACTCGATTCAAGAAGTTGTTGTTTCATTTGTTCAAACAAGCGGAGGCCCAATAAAGTTTCAAGTTTATAGCTGGCAAGGCATGCGCAATGATGTCTTCATGGTGCAGGGTCAAAATTTCGGCGAAGTGTTTGCTGGCGAAGATCGGAGTGCAGACAAGACGACGATTCCATTCATTGATAGGCCATTCGATCATGAGGGAGATGAATTCAAAGACTCTGTACGTATGATCAAAATGAACGTAGGCATTGTGTTGTGGTTCTGCTCCAAATATTTAACTATTCAATTTAGGTTATTGATAATCGAGCCATAAGGTTGTTTCCCGCTGCGTGCATGAGAGACCCGAATGAAAAGTGGTGACTCAAGAAGAAAATACTCAGTCAGGATCTCATATGTTTTGTGCATACCTTGATGTTGTGAAATAGACTAGGATGATGAATAAAAATTGTTCATGTCATCAAGAAATCCCTTCATATTCCCTTTCGGCTAAACAGAACCTTTGGGGCCCCACTCGCCAGAACTCTAGGTCATTTTAAGCCTAATCTATGCAAAAAAAACAAATGAGGCGCAAATTCAAATCGAATATTTTTTTTTGCATAGATTAGACTTGAAATGACTGGGCCCCTAGGGTTCTGGCGTTGGGGCCCCAAAGGTTTTGTTGCTCCTCCCTTTCTTCGTCTCTGTTAGATTTTTTAAGATTTGCAGTGGCTTAGTCATATCAGATAAGATTGCCAAAGTTTCACTCTCTGAGTACCTTGACATGTGGCTGTCTCTTTATCTTAAAAGCCATAGTTTTCTTTCTTTAGTTCCTGTCTCTGTTCTTGTAATGATTAGTAATATTCCGCTTACCGTATTTCCTCTAATAAGCGCCCCGGGGCGCTTATTTTTCAACCCCCCGTCTAGGGGGCGCTTATTAGAGCGGGGCGCTTAATGGAGCAGGGGCGCTTATTTTTTAACCTATCGGCACCGAGGCCATCAACCTTGTTTAACCCAAACCTTGAGAATTGGAAATCCATACTCGATTTACAAACAAACAAAAAATGCTGGGTTTACAACTTTCGATCATTTAAAAAGCGTGAAACTGAGGGTTGAGCGCATACATTTCATCATTCCAATCAACTTCAAAAGATTCGTCGAAGCGAAGAGATTTATTGCTCAGATAAATATTTTCATCGTCTTGGTCTGCGTCTATTTCTTCAGCATCATTCCTCGTCTGTCGAATCTCATCTCGCGCTTTCAAAAGATCATGGAATCCCTCCGGAATCTCTCCATGTTCCTTGAAGCAGTGCATTTGGTCGTCCTCGCTTCCATTATGGCTGATAGTGATTCGACAATCTGGGAAAAAGAAAGTTTTCTTTACTAAAGAAAACAAATTTGAGTACGAACTTGAATTTTGTAACAAAAAAAAAGTTTCCCAAAAACAGAAATACACACTAAGCACAATAGCCTTGAGAGGGGGGGGGGGCGCTTAATGGAGCAGGGGCGCTTATTAGAGGAAATACGGTAACTAATTGTTCAGACCAGGGTTCGACAAATGTGCCCTTTCCGGGCACAATGTGCCCTATTTAGGGCACATTTTTTCGCGCTAAATTTATGTGCCCTTTTTAGGGCACAATGTGCCCTAAAAATGTGCCCCTTAAAAAACAAAATGTGCCCTTTTGTTTTTTAAAATTTTTTGTCAATTTTTTTATGCCTTTTTTTCATTTTTTGTGTTTTTACACTTTTTATTTTATACTTCGGCCTATACATGTTTATAATAGTTCACAATGAGAATACTTTGAATAATCACAGTAAATATCAGTGTTTTGCGTGCAAATTGAGCATTCTCATTTCTAGGTCGATATTTCTCTGCCTTAAGGCGGCTCTTTTTTCTTAGCGGCATGCGCATGCGGTCGCGAAATGCACATCCACAAAGCAATCAACAAGACCATGAGAAAAATTATGCCATCTAAGCCAGAGGTCACGCCAACCAAACAAGTGTTGCGTTTGAGTTTAGTCATGCCTGTAGTGTGGAAAGCCTCCACACCGCCAACTTGCAATAACAGTGCCAATGGCCGTAATCAATAGTCGGGGTCAACTTTTCTTAAATTCAAAAAATGTCAATAATTTATCTTTATATTTTTTATTTTGATATTCATGACCCTAGCTCAGGTATTTTTCTATTAGCATTGTAATGCTTCCATACTGTCATTTCAAGATTATGCTCTAAAAATGCCATATATACGGCATTGTAAGTTTTACGCTACCATTGTATGCTCGTGAAATGATATTGAAATTCACGAAATACCATTGAAATTATGCAATATTGTACTTCTATGTAACTAGTATAACAATGGTAGCGCCCTACCATCGTGATTATCGCAACAACATTTAAGCCTCTCAATGACATTTTGAGATGTTCAACGATATTTAATGAGAATTGTAAAATCATTTAAAGCCTTGATATACTCTCTTGTTTATGATTGTACGATTGTAAAGACTTTATGTATTTCGACAAAACATTTTAAAGAAAATTCCACTAATTATAAAAACTTTGTTACAGTCAAAACTTGAGGTCAACTTAGTTACGTGCCGAAGTTCATTGTACCAACCTCTTTCAAAAAGCATTTCAACCATTTTCGTGTCTTTAATGGCCTAAAACGTGTGGAAAACTATAGTTCGCAAAAGCATCAAATTTGATGCTGAGCATCAAAAGAATTTTATTAAACCACCCGTTGAAAAAATCCTCGATATAAGTTTATTTCAGAATTTTAGAATTTTTCGCTATTAATTAAATTTCTTAAAAAATAATTTGTTCAATTCACACAATACACAGTAAATTCGGCACAGGGCTCGTGTAGACTTTAGCCTTGACGTAGCTTTAAAGGAAGAAGTCGCAGGAAGCCAGGTCGGGAGAATGAGGCTGCCAGACCACACAATTGGCAATGCTGTGTAGATTTAGAGCTGTTGCATGCTTTCCAAAGTTTTCATCTTTGTGTAATAGCAGCCTTAGGAGAAATTCATGTGCAATGTACGACCAACAATGATAGCTTTTCTTGATCGGTCAACCCATAGCAATCGATGATTTGGATAAATAATAAATAAAAGGACCCAGAGGTACCAGGAAGGGATACTCAGGTAACAGCACTCAGTTAGGGTACTCAAAAGGCAGGTACCAAGGTGTTGATACCTAAATAGTGGTCATAAGGAGAACGCACCCAGGTGGGAAAACTCAAAAAGGGGTACCATATGAATGGTACCCACGTAAAAGATGCCTAGGAGGAGTATTTAGGCGAGACTGAAGTTTAAAATTGTCTGATGAGAAACTATACTTAAGTGTATAAATATCCTTGCTAAAAACCACAGTACAAGCATAAATGAGCAGATTTAGACTCTACTGGCTTATAAAAAGCTTATAAAAAGCAATTTAAAGGGATCAGGGGCTGTATTGGGAGAGGAAGGGAATAATAGGGGCCACTTTTTGGTCAATTTTTCGGCCACTTTTGAGTTGTCGTACCATGGGCTTGGAATCGGATGCGCATATTCACATACCGTATTTTTTATAATTTAAGCATAACATTTATGTACTTGTACTCGAAATTTCTATATTCATGAACCCCACTTTCCCTCATTCAATCCTTAACAATCTGAACATCGACTTCGAACTTCTTAGCCGCTGCGTTGCTCCCGCGCTTTCGTGCCCAGGCAATTGTCTTTTCCTCCACCACCGGTCGGTAGGGTCCTTGCTCTTCGAAGTCCTTGATATACAGGCAGAATGAATCATGAGGCAGAGCCGTTTTCTTAATGATTTTTGTCGCGTCCCAGCCGATTCGAAAAGCTCTTCAGTCATTGAACGCTCAATGTCGTGCGTGGGGTCTTTGGCGTCTCCGATTTTACGGAGGCTCGCTTCTTACGCTTTGCTTCGGCACTCGCAGTCAGTTTTCGCGGCATAGCTAAATTTTGGGTACATTTTCCGACTTTTGGGCAGGGCTTAAAGGAGGAGGAAAAGCCATTTAAGTTTCCAAAAGTGGGTTTCATGGCGCATAAGCGTTTGCGTTTTTTGGCCCAAAATGGTGTTGCAGGTTCGATCCCACGTGGTGGCATTCTATTTATTTTGGCTTGTTTGACGAGTTCTAGGCATAGTTGCACGGGCGCCGGTGCCGGCGCCCGCTTTTTGAGCGATTTGAGTGCTATTGGTTCAGTAACCATGTTTTTAAACTTTTTTTCTCCCTATTTATTGATTTTTGCTGAAAGTAAGATGATTCACCGATATTGAAAGAGGTTTTTCACTTTTTCATACAGCTATCTTTGTGTTTTCCTTGCTATTTTTTTCTCTTTAGTCCAAAAATTATGTCCTGCTGTTTTCTATAATTTTGTTTTCGAAAAGTCGAATTGATTAAGGAACCCAGTGCTTTCACTCAAACATGCATTATTACTTGCGAGAAAAAGTCCAACAAAACCATTACTGTTAAAAAGCAAAACAATGTTGGTGTATAACAAAGAAATGATTGATGCATAATTTCACTTTTTCGCCATATTTATTTATAAATTCGAAAATTTTTTGTTGCAAAAAACATTTTTCGAAATAATTATTTACTTTCTCGGCGCCCGGCGCCGAGAAATGACATGCGCCACGATGTGCGCTCGGCGCCAATTTTGTGAAAACACGGCGCCGGCGCCCGGCGCCCCTAACATAGACGGCGCCCACTGGCGCCGGCGCTCGGCGCCCATTCTGAAAAAAAGCCGACGCCGAAATTTTTTTCCGTGCAACTATGGTTATAGGGTTAATTCGACTTTTTTGACGCAAGATTCGGAATCAGCGACCCAAGTTACCCATAGAATTGGTCGAACAAGCCAAAAAAAATAGCATGCCACCACGTGGGATCGAACCTGCAACACCATTTTGGGCCAAAAAACGCAAACGCCTACGCACTGCGCCATGGAAGCCACTTTTTTAAACCTAAATGGCTTTTCCCCTCCTTTAAAAAAAGGGGGGGGCATTTAGGTTTGAAAAGTGGCTTCCACGGCGCAGTGCGTAAGTGCTCGCCTTTTTTGGCCAAAATGGTGTTTTTTTGGTGTTGCAGGTTCAATCCCACGTAGGGGCACACTATTTTTTTGGCTTGTTTGGCCAGTTTAGAGGTAATTTGGGTCGCTGATTCCGAATCTGGCGTCAAAAAAGTCTAATTACTTCTAAAATGGTCAAACAAGCCAAAAAAAATAGTGTGCCACTACGTGGGATTGAACCTGCAACACCAAAAAAAACACCATTTTGGGCCAGAAACGCGAGCACTTACGCACTGCGCCATGGAAGCCACTTTTTCAAACCTAAATGGCTTCCCCCCTTTAAATCAGAGAAAATACGATACCTTAGACACAAATCACTCAAAAGTGACTCTGGATGCATGGAGGGGGCTTGGAGTTGAGATGCACACACCCACATACCTTAGACACAAATCACTTGAAAGTGACTCTGTTTGCGTGAAAAAATTTGCATACCAGAGTATCTATATGTGGTAGGCCTCAGTATTCAAACTATGTTCAACACTCAACTTTTTTGGTCTTTTTATGGTAAAATTATTGATTAAATTTATTCAAAAATTTAGCTATATGAGCTTGCGATTTTTCTTTCACTTTTATTTTTTTGAGTTCCTGTTTTTGTGTTATTCTTACATGACCTGTGCGGTGATTTCGGACGTTTTTGCTGACGTTTAACCTGGCGTTTATTAAACGCCTTGAAACAACCTAAAATCTTAATGACGGTGTAAAGCTTCGCGTTTGTAAAAAAGCTGACGTAAGAACAATCCTGCTTCCTATTCGAAAATTTTAAGAATCTTTATTGCTTCCTTGATTGTCGAAGGTAAATTTCATCGAATTTAGATCTTTTCTTATATCAGGTAGTGTCAAAAGTTTGCAGCGTTTTTTTTTCAAAAGCAACATTTGTGGCATTGCGTTTTCACCATAGATTTTTTTTTATCAATTTAAAAAAAAATTACCATTCATTTTGCAGCCAAGATTCTCAGCTACAAAATGAGTGTCAAACTTTTGAAAAATTCATGAAAAATCTATGGTAAAATGCAATGACACAAACATTGCTTTTAAAGAAAACCCTGCGAACTTTTTACACGACCTAATATTATTACTATATTAGCCTTACTTTCTTTCTCTTTCACGTGAGTTATCACACCTTCTGCAGTTATTTGTAATTAGAGTAATTGCTAAGTTCTGCCAAATTATTTCTCGTTCATCTGCCACAAAGAGTACACACTAAATCAAGTGTGCATCGTAGCGATACTTTGTTTATCTTTATCTTTAAAATATTTATTTTGACTGATTTTTTCTCTCCTATCTTACTCAGAATGATCGAAAATTAAGTAAAAAATTATTTTATTCTGTTAGAACGTTGGGTAGTTTTCCTCACACACACACAAACTTAGTGTACCGTATTTTCTCTATTAAAGAACCCTCTCTAATAATGAACCCCCTCGATTTTTTGACTAAGATTTCAGAGTTAGGGCCATTTTTGATTTACAAGTTCAACATTTTTGAAGGGTTTAAAATAATGAACCCGGGTGCGTTAATTGAGAAAATACGGTATATTAATTCAGTGCAGACATGAACAGTAGTTAGTTGGTTTGAACTAAATTAAAATGAACAAAGTGTACTCGAAGATTGTTCCGACTAACAAATCGACACTTGATATAATGTAAAGCAGGTCTATGTTGGCCGAGTTTCGACTAACCTAGTAAGCTGTTTTCAAACTCGTTCTGGATAGGATAAAATATCTCTTACGAATATCTCTTATGAATTTGAACATAGTTTTGTTAGCTGGGGCCTACCGCATAAAGAAACTCTGGTATGCATATTGTTTTTAAGCCTCCAGAGTCACTTTAGAATGATTTATGTCTAAGGTATGTGGGTGTGCGCATCTCAACCCCAAGCAACCAAGCCCCGAAGGGGACGCAGGGGCTTGAGAGTTAGATATGCGCGCACTCAGTTACTTTAGACACGATTCCGAGCAAGACTCTTAATCAAAAATGCGTGAAGAGACTCTTTTTGCCCAGCTCCAGTGACCAAAACGAAGTAAAATACCTTATACAAGTTTACCTTGGGGGACCAAGGCAATTAATCAACCTTTGGAAACCAATTTTTTTCTGAAAACTCAGTTTTTTAGTGCGGGAATTGTTATCAAACTACTTTTTTTCAATCTTTTTTAGCGTATGAGAATTACTTAGAAGACGTCCAAACACTATTTACAGTTAACGAAAAAAGGCCCCCCCATTAAGCGCACAAGTACCTTTTCTTTTTCAAAAGTACTTTTAAAAAAAATTTGTGTACTTTTTTTTTTTGAATTTGCGCCAAAAACAAGAAAAATTTTGACTGCGGCGCAGTGTTTCGTTATATTTTCAGCTGTTTCTCTATTTCGAAGTCTTTATTTGATGTATCTTTAGCCTTTAATTGTTTGAAAGGCATGGTTCACTTGTTCAAACTTTGTGTTCGAGAATTAAGTTTTTTTTCACCTAATCATTGAACTTCTGTACGGATTTTTCAACTTGGTTTCCAACAATACAAGGCCTAGAAATAATAATTATAATTGCAGTCAAGCCTCGATATAAGATACACCCTCGGACCGGACCAAGTGTATCTTGTATCGAGGTGTATCTTATATAGAGACTAATTTAAGGGGTTTATTCAACTTGGGACGAACCCAGGTGTATCTTATATCGAGGTGTATCTTTTATCCGAGGTATCTTACTTATATCGAGACTTGACTGTATGGTTTTGTTAGAAACCAAGTTCGAAAATCCGTACGTAAGTTAAAGGGTTAGGAAATTTGTTTGAATTGGTAAGGACCAATTTTGAACAGGTGATCATGCCTCTTTAAATTTCAATGCTTATCTTAACTAATTGAGTGTAAAGTTCAATACACGGACTCTTTCACAAAAATAGTTTCAATCTTTTTGTGTGCTTCGGGGTCTTGAATTACTAAATCCGTCTAAAACATGTAGAAACAAGTTTTCGGGTGATTTAAGGCAGTTAGCAACTTTTGGCTCCCAAAAAATCTGCCTTTGTCCCTTCTGTTTTTTTTGTAAAAAGAAATTCCAATCAAAAGTTCAAACCAAGTTCGAAAATCCGTAAATAAGTTTAATGAGCACTGAAATTTATGATGCAAAGTCTAAATTTATCGCGATTTTTTAAAATTGCCTTCCCGCACCCAAACCGAGAACTGAAAAAAAGGAAAAAGAGATAGAAGATACCTGAGACCGGATTGAAGGGTGACAGCATCAACCAAAAAGATACATACGTATATTTAATACACATTTTAAGGCCTTTAAAGACCCTGTCTCTTCCTGCTCAATGGTCCCGCGCCAATTCAAAAAATTTTCACTGATCATTGAACTTCTCTTCGGATTTTTCAACTTGGTTTCTAACAAAACAAGGCCTAGAATTTAATTTTAGGTTCAGTTGTGTTAGAAACCAAGTTGAAAAATCCGTACAGAACTTCAATGATTAGTGAAAAAAATTTAAATTGGCGCGGGACCATTGATTAGGAAGAGACAGGGTCTTTTAATTAGACAAAAATGGTTCAAATTGCTTTTAGAAAGAGTTCATTATATAAAGGCTGTAACTGAAAACACGCACAAAAATACTGATTTGCCCCAGTAAAATACTGATTTCCCGCAGTAAATACTTAAATGAGAGTATTTCTCTGTGTTTTCCAAATGGTAAAGTTTATTTTTTTTGATCAACATGTAGCCCTAAATCTCTAGTTTCTAGTGAGCTATCAACTGGCTCAATATGATGTGTGAAAGTGAGAGCACTAATAGTTTTGAAAAACGCGAAGTATCTTCATAAAAATTCATTTTCTTCAAATTTTTTTCAAACACATTGAGCCAATTTTTGTAGCTCATTGGAAACCAGAAATTCAGAGCTACATATTGATCTAAAAAAATTAATTTTACAATTTAGATAACACTGAGTAATACTTTTATTTATGTATTTACTGCGGGAAATAAGTATTTTGGTGCGTGAAATCAATTTTAGCCATTATATAAAAAAAATATGTTTCCTTCCGAAATAACGAGTTTTTAGAAAACGTACTTTTTCCCGACCCAAAATCTTTTTTTATGGAAAATGTATTTTTTTTTGAAATTCTCATTCCCATCCCTGATGTTAACTGATGTTGAAATGTTAAAAATAAAATGTAGATATGTTGAATTATGTTGATGCAATGTATGATAAATATCCCGTTTTCGCGAACTCAAAATCATGTTCCCGCTCTTGGCTAGGTCCGAAAATCCCGTCCTGTTACCTACCCGCCGCTTACTTCTAGGTCTAGGACCAACGAATACTTTCATGGGCTCACAGGTTCGAATTTTTCTTTAGCAATTATAATTTTGTCTTGGCAATTAGTCTTAACATAATCTTAAATGGATCAGTAACAGCCGGAGAGGCCACGTAAACCAACAAGAAGCCAATCTAAAATAGCAATCAATTTTTAGAAATTTACGGTCATCTTTAAAAAATTTGCGTTCACTTTCTCAAAAATCTGTTGACATTTCGAATTTCTGCAACAGATTGAGACGGTCTTACAGTCAAAGCTTTTCGTGTTAAGAAAGATAAAGACGTATAAGGCTGCAAGAAAAAATTAAGGTGGCATTTTTACGGAAATTAGGGGCTGTATTTTTGACATTAGGGGCCTTTTTCAAGGAATTATGTTGCAGAGCTAGATATTACCCGTTATATGGTCACTTTTATCAGTTAGAGCCTTTTCAGTGCGGTAAAAGTACAGAAATAGCCACCCCACCACCACCAGCAAGTGTGGCAGCCACCGCCACCACCACCGGTGGGGGTGCCTGCCACCGGTGGCCACCGGTGGCTGCCACCACAACACACCACTTCCGCAAACGACGAAAAAGGCGCAAAATAGAGCGCGAAAATTTCAAAAACTCGTAATATCAACAAGTTGAAAATCGAATTCCAATAAAACGCTTATTATTGTTTAGAAAAACTCGTTTTTTCAGAAGTTCAGGTCTAAACACAACATATCGACCTAAAATGGCCTCAGGAGTTCAGAAAAAACATTATTTGTAAGTTCTTGCCAATCAAAAATTGAGTTTTGAGCTTTTTGAGATTTCGACTTTTTACTTGTTTTACCATGTTTTTCACTATGGGACTTGGCAAAAAGAGCCTCTGAATGCATTTTCGGTCGAGAGTCTCGGGCGGTGCAGGGGACTTGGTTGCTTGTGGTTGAGATGCGCACACCCACATACCTTAGACGCAAACCACTCGAAAGTGATTCTGGATGCATTAAAAAGCATGAATACAGTCGAGTCTCGATATAACGCGACCCCTCGGGACCGTAAAAAGGTCGCGGTATATCAGGGGTCGCGTTATATCGAAGTTAAATTTGACTGACTTCCTTTTGCTGGGATCATTTGAAGGGTCGCGTTATATCAAGGGTCGCGTTATATCGGGGTTATTTTTTAAAGAACATTTTTTGACCAAAGCTTGACTTCTTGCCTTGGGTACCAAGGTAAAGTACCTTATATAAGGGCATTTTACCGCGTTTTAGTCACTGGAGCTGGGCAAAAAGAGTCTCTTTACGCATTTTTGATTAAGAGTCTTGCTCGGAATCATGTCTAAGTTAAGTGAGTGCTCGCATTTTTAACTCTCAAGCCCCCTGCGCCCCCGAAGGGGGCTTGGGGCTTGGGGTTGAGATGCGTACACCCACATACCTTAGACACAAATCACTTGAAATTGACTCTGGATGCATAAAAATGTATGCATACCAGAGTTTCTTTATGCGGTAGGCTCCAGTTAACAAATATTTTTCAAATCCCATCTTTTTGGGTATCCAGCTACCTCCCAGGTTGGATTGCCTTAGGGGGACCAAGGTAAAAAGTCGAATTTTGGCCAAAAATTTTTTCCAAAAAAATTAATTTTTTGTGTGGAAAAATGTCAGAACATAATTTTTTTTTATCGTTTTAAGTATAAAAATTACTTAGAAGTCGTTAAAACACTATTTTAAAATAAGTGAAAAAACCCAAAAAAACTTATTGAAATAAATTTAAAAATTTATTATTTAAAATTTATTAACTATTATTACTTCGGGGCATGATAATACAATTACAATGTTAATGGCATTTGACAATATCATTTCTTGACTTACCATGACATTTACCGTATATTCTCTATTAGAAAGCCCCTCTCTAATAGAAGGCCCCTCTCTAACAGAAGGCCTCCCTTGAAGACCTATATATCAGCCTAGAAAAGGAAATTCGCAAATCTGTTTTTTTGCGTTTTCTTAGCTAGCAAGAGCTTACCTGATTCCACTTTTAAAATTTTGGTTGAGCACGCAAAAATCTCAAAATCGACCCAAATTTTTTCCGACTTTTTTAGGGTTTAAAAATTGAAGGCCCGGGCATTCTAATAGAGAATATACGGTATTTGACATTACACGATTTTAACGATCATTTCAATGTTTCCAATACCATTTCGTTATCCTCACCATGCCATTTAAATGGCCTCTTTATATCATTTTTTTAACTCTTGCAATGACAGTATGGAAGCATTACAATGCTAATAGAAAAATACCTGAGAGGGCACTTTTTGAGCTCTACAGTGCGTTTCATAATGATACGACACCCCCCCCCTCCCCATTTTCTTGAAAAAACATTATTTTTTTGTTTAGTTAGTTTATGTTTTGTATCTATCCGCGCCGCCTTCTCGAGTATTTTTTGAGTTTTGGTAAAATCGAATTTTGGTAAAATCAATTATATCCCAGTACTCAAAAAATGCCATACAAAACCTTATTTTACTATTATCAAAACATCTTTAACATGCCCAAATTGGTCCAAAAAATAAGTTTTGGAACGTGAAAAACGTAAAGATTTTTTTCATCCAAGTGGACGACCACTTGTTTTTGTTGGTGCATGAATCATCCAGTAGAACAGAAGTTGGATCATAGAAACATGTTTTGAGTTTCAGAAGTTCTTCACAAGACGAAAATATTATACCCGAGTACCATTACACTACCTGAGTTCCCCAACCTGAGTACCTGGGTACAACAAAACCAAGTGGTCGTCCACTTGGAGCTAATTTTTTTTACGTTTTTCATTTTCCAAAACCCGTTTTCTGGACTAATTCGGGCATGCTGAAGATGGTTTGATAATATTAAAATAAGGTTTTGTATAGTATTTTCTGAATATTGTGAAATTTGGGGGAAATTTGGCTATTTGGGGGTATTCACGAGGTCACCCATCCCAGATTTATTCACCTCAAATGATTTTTGCCAAAACCGCAATATTGTGCAGTGATTTTCGCACAAACAAAGAAATTTCAAAATATATTTCGCGGAAAATACCATTTTCGAAATACTGTTTCGCGAATTCTACCATTTTCGAATTACTTTTTCGCCAATGGAAATCTTTTCGAGATAAACCGTTTTCCAAATTCGAAAATACGAGAGTATATACAGCCCAATAGAATGGCAGAGCTACTTGAAAGCTTTATGTTTTTGAAACAAACTTTTTAGAATTTTTATCAGGTCTAGCAGATGTGCTTATTTTTTTAATACGCGACTTGAAAACTAGCTAAACTAGGAAACTAGTAGAAGATGATAAAGCTTCTATGAAATATCAGAAATTTCGAAGGCGCACATTTAAAAAGTAATCATATTAGCGAGCTCTAATTTATTTCAGATAGTAAACTATGTACAAGCTGAAGCTTTACTGCTTGGAGATGGTTTAAAAGGCGATATGTTTCCTAATTCACAGCAAAATAGTGGGTCACGCATGTACTTTGAAACTGAATCTGTAACTGCAAAAATAGCTGCCGAAATTTCTATCTATAATAATCTAGCGGCAAGTAATTTTTTTAAAAAACCTTGGAATTCTGGAAGATGTTTAAAAAAGGACTTTTCATGCTAGCTCGATTTGCTGAAAAATATCCACCCATACAGGCTTCAAGCACGCCGAGCGAAAGGGCCTTTGGCTAGACTTTACTTGGTCCAATAATGACTCAGGGCCCACTAACAAGAAGATGTTGAACATAGTTTTGAATACTGGGGCCTACCGCACAAATAAACTCTGGTATGCATGCTTTTTCATGCATCCAGAGTCACTTTCGAGTGATTTGTGTCTAAAGTATGTGGGTGTGCGCATCTCAACTCCAAGCCCCCAAGCCCCTGCGCCCCCTTCAGGGGCTTGGGGGCTTGATTTTAGCGAAGTAGATCTCAGATCTTTATCAAAACAACTACTTAGAAAAAAAAAGTTAGCAAAACGACCATTTAGCAAATTGGCGCTTAAATTGTGAATTTTTAGCAAAATCGCGCTTAAATTTTTTTCTTAGCAAAACGACCGCTTAGCAAATCGACCACTTAGCGAATCGCCGCTAAAATTTTGGGGTACATCCCTAAAAAGCTCAATAACCCTTTTCGACCATAAAAATATTGTATTTCATAACGGGACTAGGGTCTTAGAAAAAGACTATGTCCCATTTTGGGACTAAAGTCGCCTAGATCACCTAGATCCCTGGAATAGTCCGTAAAATAGTCCCTAAATAGTCCCTAAAGTCCCAGGCTGGAAAAAACAACCGAATTGGAAACAGAAAATTGGAAACAACCGGATAACTAAAGTCCAAAAAACGCCAAACACAATGGTGGCAAAAAACAACAGGGGGTACCAAGGCAAAACTGATTAAAACTGGGATAGAGCCAAATTATTTATCTAAATCAATCGTTAGCAATAACTCAAAAATTTCTCGATAAAACGTGATTTCACCACTGTCAAACCTTCTTCAGGATACTCGAATTAGTGCAAAAAAATGTTTTAGAACCCGGAAACGCTAAGAGAGAAAAGACACAATAAAAAACAGCTGGCTGCCTCTTTCCCATTTATTTCTTTTCTAAGTGGACAAAAAATGGCGCTGACACACAGACAACCACATTTCATGTCTAGTCTCATTCTTTTCATGACGCGATAAGAGTGGTTCGTGAATAATCTAACTGTATTGATATTTTCTTATTTCGGGTTCAAATAGAAGTCTAGAATTATTGTCAGCCATTTCGACAACTAATATTGGTATATTAAAATGGTGAAAGTGGAAATAGAGGCGGAGATACTAACTTCAAAGTGGCAGTAAGGGCAGAACAAAACTTCTGGCGAATCTATGCGAGAAAAAGCAAACACGACAAGGCGTTCTATTGCTCAACTTGTGATAGTTACAGAAGGAAAATAGAGACATTTGCAGTGCCATCGTTAAAGTACGATAAAAATGATATGCCTATGTTCTCCGGCAATCACAGAGATGCTTGTCGCGGATTTTCATTAGAAGTCGTAAGAAACACAGAAAACGGTCCAAACATTCACCTAACAACTATTCAGTGGTATTATTGAAACTAATAATTGGTCGTAATAATTTTGAGAAACCAATGTTTAAGGAAGATGGAAAAATTTATCGATGTATACAAAAGACAACCATGGCACCCAAGTATACAATCTATTCTGAATGCCCAGCCTCAATGCCAAAATGCAGCAGTAAAAAATTTTAATGACCTGTTTCCGGTAAATTCACGAATTTCGATTCACATTATGGATAAACAATCCTTTTTATCAGGGAGAATCTCCATCTTATGGCACTGCATATGTAATAGTGAATGTGCCAAACCATAGAGAATCTAAGTCATCTATTATCTACTGCGGCATTACTGGTGATGAGGCTGAGAGTGAAAGTCAAGCCGCAACGCAATGGTCATCCCGCATGAAAATGCATTCCATTAGCAATCTTTTCCGAAACTTTAATGAAATACAATTCTACAAGGTTCTTGAAAGAGCTTCTAGCAAGTCCATAAGAAACTGGGAGTGGGCAACCACATACGCTAAAAGTAACGAAAAATTAAAGATAGCATCAAGATCCTTTAGTTTTCAGACATGATAGACACCACAGTCCGACACCACTTACTTGACCGACCATTCAACGACAACTACTATTTAGACTTAAGAAATCAAGAATATCCAGTCAATATCCAGTCACAAAATTAGATATAGATTCTTTTGATCCAATCCAAGCAGAAAAATGGATGGCTGCAGCTAACGCAGAAATTTTGTGTGCTTTAAAAGACGAAATTCCTATTGTAAAACAAATAAAAAAATTGATTATCTTAACTTACAAATTATTGTAAATAAATTTTTTCTATAAAATCTCAACTTTTTTTATTTTTATTTAAAAAAGCTCAGGGGAAAGGCAAATCTTTTTAATTTTATAAAAAAATTTGCCTTGGCCCAAGAAGCTGATTCAACTAAAGGGTATGTTCCGAAATCGAGTGAGTCCCTTGGTCCCATAGTCCCTTTTTGGGACTAATGGGACTATTTTTAGTCCCGATTAGTCCTTTTTTAATAAGGAAAAGGGCGAAAATCTCATCCCTGGTTTTCTCCCCCCCCTCCCTGTGTTTTCGGTCCTGGTCTGTGAATTGTCTCTGGATGGCCTAGACCCAAACCACAAGGGAGACCAAGCGAAAACGGTGTTTTTCACATTACCGTATAACCTCTATTAATTAGGCACCCCTAATTCAAAAAACGTGTTCGTGGCATTGTGTTTTTGACCCACTTTTTGGTCACTTCTCTCAGGCAAGTTACCAACCATTTTATAGCTCATCTCACTAGCTACAAAATGAGTGGTAACTTGCCTCAGAGAACTTCCGAAAAATGGGTGAAAAACACAATGCCACAAACACGATTTTGAACGAGGGGGTGCCTAATTAATAGAGGTTATACGGTACATGTCAAAAAAGTTTAGAGCGATCTGAGTCGATCTGTGAAAACATATTTTCAAAAAACGGCCCAGGAAAAAAGTTCTGACGGTCTAAAAGTGTTAGGAAAATTTTTTACACGATTTGCTTGTCGGCTAATAAACTTCACAAGTTTTGTAAAGCGGTTGTTTACGCGTACTCGTGACAAAATATCTTTATTTTTTTCAGCATTATATACTTTTTACACTTCATCTTTACCGCCTTCTTCCGGCAAGAGCCGCAAAAATTAGCGCTACAAAAATAAGGTTGTCGGAAACTAGCGTTGTACACGCCACAGCTCTCAAGTCAGGCTCATAAATGAGCACGTTGTCAATCATGTGCATAAAACCTGAATTAATTAATTTCTAAAATTTCCCTGCTTACTTTCTTCAAATAAATACCATTGATGCCGGCAATTTCCCCTCCTTCAATCACTCTAGCAACTCGGTTACCTCTGGGCCAATAAAGCTCGAAATCTGAAAGGTGATAAGTTTTATAAAAATAGATTTTAAATTTGCTTACATCTGCCCCTTCTACGAATCACCACCTTCTCGTCATTCATCATTATATATGTTCTTTCTCTTAGGTCAGTGTACATTAGGGCCTGCCCCTGAAGAAGATGCCGTTTGTAGACATACTGCAGAGCTTGCCAGTGGTTTCCATCCAGCATTCGGTTTTTTAATGAAGGTGTGACCTGACATATTTTAAATGTTCAAAAACTAAGAAATGGAAATGACTACTTTGTCCCAGGCCTCGTTTGTCGGTATAAAAAATGTGAAATTTTGTTCAGGAGTCATTACTTGCCAAGGATCGAGAGAGTAGCGCAACTGTAGATTTTGCAACATTTCAAAAGAACTCCTGAAAACAAAATCGAATTCAATTTTATTTATACACTTGATCACAAAACAGCTTACTGAAGCCTGGTTTCATTTCGAATGACCTCCCACAGGGATTGATATGGCACACCAAGCACTCTATCTATATAGTGAATGATGCCATTAGTTGCAGCAACATTGTCTTGTTGAATGGCAGTTTTTATGCCACCACCAATCACATAGTAAGTAATATTGTTTTTGGGCCATTCTCCTCTAATAAAATAAAGATGTCGCATATTGTCAACTGTGGCTACAATTGTGTCGTTAGTGATTTCATCGGTTGTCAACTCTTTGGCAGGGACGATATGCAATTTGAGAATCTGCAAAGAATTTTTTCATAGAACAAGTTATTTGCAATTTTTTGAAATTTGACCGGCGTGGCGAGACTTGAGCAAAAAGATTTGCAACAGACGATTTACAAACAACTTATTTTGCACCACCCGATTTGCAAACCAAGATAAGCAAGCACCACAATGACTGCGTTAAAGACTGCGCCTTTTGTCACTTTTTCAAATTCCCACCTTTTTTTAATTTTTTCTTATATTGCAGTTTGTAAGGAATTTTTGTTCCTGGCTAACATAAGGGCCGAAAAGCCGAAGTGAAGCCGAAAATTTCGGCCGGTTTTGCATTAACGGAAAAAAACAAAAAAAATGAACTGAATAGCCAAAAAAAAAAAAAAGGTGTGATGTCAAAACAGTTAACAAAAAGTGGATAAAGTACCTACGTCGGGAAATACACAAAAAGTTTCATTCTGCCTATACATGAACTCTTTTCTACACCGAAATGATTTATTGGACGAACATCTACATACATTACTCAAACATTCGCCTGTAAATTAGATTAAAGATTTGACTGTGCTCCTCTTCATCTCGAGCCAAAAACTGTAAATTTCGGCCGGCCGGGCCGAGCCGAAAACCGAAAACCGAAACATGTAGGTTTTCGGCCGGAAAAGCCGAAATTCGGCCGGCCGGCCGACAACCCTCCAAATAAAATCATATCATCTGAAATCTTATTGCTCAAGTCTTGCCACGGCATTTGACCAACCTGTTCCAACCATATCCTATCTCTGAGCAAACGCCGTTCCACTGGTTCAGGAATTCTTTCAAAGGCTTCATTCCAGGGTGCAAAGAAAGTGACTAGACCACCGGTGGCAGAGAAGTAAGCTCGGACAATCTGGCCAATCGTGTTAATATACCTCATTAGGGTGGTGCATCGGTAGTTGTCCATGAGCAGCTGAAACAAGTTATCTTGGAGTGTTTAGGATATAATGTTGTTTTCTCAAAGTTGAAGTAAAGCTAGCCGCAAGTTGCAACATAATTTAGTAAGCCATCGAATACCGTATTTCCTAGAGGAATTACGGTAGAATATCATATTTTCTCGTTTCGCATATTCTGGAAGAACCTACTTGGTCAATAGTGTTTGAAACGACTCCGAGAACATTATCAACTATGTGAACCACTCCATTCTGCACTGGAATATTTGGCACAAGTATTTTGGCCCACACAGCACCCCTCTAAAAAGAGTTCTTGTCAGTTTCTCTGGGTGATAGTATTGTTTGAATTATATTATCTACCCGGAATTGACTGTAGCGCTCATAGACCTCAGACACCGCATACAGATCCCAGCGGCCAGTCCTGTGGTCAGTGATATTACGCATAGACACTTTGATTTTAAAATTGTCCTCTATGATGTTGGAGGAGAACCTAAAAAAGCAAGGTCAAATTTATTGATCTTGCGTATCCAGGTAAAAAAAATTACCGGATGGTAGGATAGTAGTGCAAGCCTCCGTCGTACAACCAGGAATATGTAAAAAGCACTCTATTCATGCCTGTTACCTGCAGAACCAATAAAATAATAATTGAAAAAGGGTTTTAAATTTTACACTTACATGTACTAATAGCACCTCCCTGTCTATTCTATTGCGATCTATCACTTTGGCAAAAGCTTTATTGCTGGGAAGAAAAAAAGTGTGGAAGCCATTCCAAGCAGAGGACCCATAGATGACCAATGCTATGTCAGGAACACGATTCAAAATGTCTCGTAGTTCACTGAAAATAAAATTGAAAATTTCAGTGACAATGTTAGGACAATTCTAACTTTGTCGCAGGGATTTGCTGTATTTTAATATTTTTGGAACAAAAAACAGCATTGTAGACCAATTCCTTTTTTGTCAATAGTTTTTTAAGACAGCCATTTTCTTGATCAAAATGCAATTTTGACAACAATGGACTGTAGCTTACGTCAAGTCTCTATTGTCGTATTGTCTGTCAACAAAGATGGTGTTGTCATCATCTCGAATAAAGGCCAGAGCAGTGCCGGGATAAGGGCGATGGCCCATTGGAGTGCACGTCTTATACAGGTATTGCTCGCCCGTGATGATACCCCACTGGTTGGAGGCATGGTTGCAGATCATGCCAGCATTAACAAAGTAGGACTAAAATGGACAGAAAAACTACTTTTCGACTTTCGAAAAAATTACTTACAAAATTGCCGGGATTATTCTCGAACTGAGTGATGTAGACATAGCCACTGTTGATGGTGCTCCTAATCAGGGTCTGTTTTTCCCACTTACGTCCATTGCTTACTTCCGTCACTTGGGTGTCTACTAAACATAGAAATTTAAAAAATAATGAAATAAAAAATCACAAATTTTCAGGTATACAACAAATTATTCTGATACCTGATTATTGGTAGGGTATTTTGCAAAGAAATTTTGCAATTCTGTTATGAGTGTTCAGATATTTGAAAATGGCTGACTTATATGACTGAGCGTTTCCTTTTGGTCCATGGCTCTTAGATCTGGATTATAAAGAAATACATCGTTGACCGGGGCAAACACTGTGATCCTGGCATTGCTGTCCTCCATATAAGCTTGAGCCACTTGGTACCTTCCGCACAGAAATCGCCACTGCAATACACACCATTTTTAACCAGCTTGTTTTTAACAATTGACTTAACGCAAGTCGAGCACAAAACCACAAGCAACTATTAAAATCTATTCACCTGCTGCAAATCACTCATCCTAGCTGTTTCCGACCACAGATTGGCTTTGGTTGGCCTTATTGCCAGCGAGAATACCAGCAGCAATAACATCAGCTGTAGTCTGTTGATTGGGAATCTTTCAAGTGAACTGAATATATTTGAATACGATCCTCTTGACCATCTTGATTGTTGAATCTGGTGGTGTTGCGTAAAACTGGTGCTTGCATGACTTCTGCTTGCGCCACAGTTTTTAGGTGCATCCAGGGAGTGGGAGGAACAGGGCTGCTCCACACACCACCACATAATGAACTATGCTGGCAACCTTGCCAAGTACTTTGCCAGATCGCCGCAAAAAAGAGTGACTTAGATTTTAAGGTGGTTTAGGTTTAATGTGGCCTGAACATGAATTTTTTACACAGCTACTTTAATAAAATATATTTAACACGAGAATTCCTGACTGTAACGTTTGACTACCTGGGAGTTTTTAGACCTCCTGAGCACGATTATCGCAAAATCGAACCTGCTCGCTAGAGTACAATGCCCATAAAAAGCCCAATTCTCACAGAGACTCTTTGAAAAATGGGTGGTTTTTTCTTCAGGCTGGTGAGAAGTGAATTAATTAAGCTCAGTATTTTCTTTTGTGCTTATAAAAAAGGCCTCTGTCTAATCTTTCTAATGGTGTGTCTTGCCTACATTGAAAAAAAAATATCATGGGTAAAAAATTAAAAGAATCAAATAAGTCAGTTTTGAAAAATTTAAATTTGTGTGCTCTGGCCGTTTATTTGCTTGATGCCTGGTCAATACTTGTAGAGGAATTCCAGAGCTACAATATAGACAAAAAATCGACACAAAAATAAATTAAAATTCACTCAGAAATTACAGGAGAAGAGGTAGAACCAGCTGTTTTCCTGATATTGAAAAATGGAGGATACTCTGTTTGGTTTATTCCTGTTGACTTTCAATGAAAATATTTAGCTGACAATATACCAAAACTCTCAGCGTGAAAAATGCAACAGAACTGATGCAAAGACTCACAAGACAACAAGCTAATATCACAATATTCTAGCCACAACAATTTGGCCTCAAAACCATACTAAAAACCAAAGGCTTTTTCACGGAAATTCAGGTGGTCATGGCTTGGTTTCATGATTTTTTTTTAAATTTTGCAGGAAACTTTCAGAAAATAAAAAAATCGCGTGATGGAGCATGAAAAACTGCATCAGGTACAAGTGTTATATCACAGGTGAGACTGCATTTTCCCTCTTTTTGAGAGGGTTGAAGAAGTGTGGTGGCAGCCTGGTCATGGATGGACATTTATGGGTTTATTTCACTGGGTTCGAAATCAATATTCAAACCAAATTTTTCTGCAAGATTTCTACCAAAAGATAGCCAAGACTTTAGCGAGTCTTTTTTTACTAACAGAATTTAAATTTCATGATAATTGTATTGATTTCCAACCCAGTAAAATAAAAATGCATATGGCAGCTAGACTATATTGTTAACTAAAACACCGACAGGTTACAAAATGTATATTTGCAAAATAATTATTAATCGATTTGGCTACCACTCAATATATAGTCCCCGATCCAGAGACGAAAAGCAATAGTCTTCAATTCACACACCTCCCATTCCGCTTCAAGCAGCCCAAGCCTGGCTAGCTGGCAATACCTCTTTGAGCAGGGCGTGGTTAGGTTGGGGGTCAGCTAGTGGTCTGTTGTGTTGACCATCTTTTTCCACCCTTCCCTGCCACACAGCACAGTCATTTTGCTCAGAATTAGAGGCCTGCTCACCTGCATGACTCATATTTATATATGTATTAGTCACCCGGGACAACAACAACCATAACACTACCAGTCCCTTCCTCACTAACTGTCTGACCCTCGGAAATATTAGTTGCAACAAGCAAACACACAATAAATAGAAGGGTGTGCAGGAGAATGAGTTGGCTAATCTAACAAGCAAGACCCAGGATTGATTGGGTCAAGACAGAATACCTACTACTACAAATATTTGATGCAAATGAGCATAAAACCAATTTAAAATGCGTTCAACAAAATGCATTGATTTATTATCTCGAGCTAGTAATGGGTCGAGCAGAAAGGCAGCCAAATGTAGGAAAAAGGTAATGGGCGGACGTTAGCTATGTGTACAGGTGGACTCTCCTGCTTCTGAGGCAGAGATCAAAACATTGCCTGTATTTGTTTTGGGGGAGACCGGAAGAGATTTTGGAGTTTTGAAAGGGAATGATGGCATGGGGCAGAAAGAATATTTGTTTCAAAAACTTGTTGGGTTAGATAAGAAATGGGGCAGACGGACGTTTCATGCTTTTCCTAGGGTTGCTAAAGTTGCCAGCCTTAATTTTTTTATCGGTCATATTATTCACAAATATACGAGAATTTTACGCATAAAATAAATTTCAAAATTACAAAAAAAGCTTTAAAGCGATTATGGCCAACTTTAACACGAGAAAGTCGGATCATAACTTTTGTTTATTCCGGTACAGTTTTTCACGTAGATCATTTTTGTGTATGAAAGTATGGGTGTCTGCTAGGCATGAAGTGACCCAATAACCGCTTTTAAATTAACGAACATTCCAGGAAAGTCGAAGAATCTCCCGAGGGGCAGACATCACTTATCTGCAGACCACATCTGTGACTGTAATATGTCAAAATGATCGTGAGGATCTGCCCTTTCGAATTATTGCATCTGAGCTGCCAAATGTCTGCAAAAACTCGGACAACCAGCATTCAACGCCCAAATTCAACGCCCAAACCATTTTCTGACCTGGTGACTTTACATTCAAAGCTTCTCGAAAGCATGTCACAGCTGTGTATAGCTGCTCAATGCTTAGACAATACTTATAGAGAAATTCAACAGCTACAAGATAAGCAAAAAAGCACCACAAAAAGTCAACAAAAAACGCTTAAAAACACAGAAGAAGAGGTAAAATCAACAATTTTCTTAGTATCGAAATTTTAAGGATACCTGGTTTGGCATATTCGTGGCCGATTTTCTGAAGAAAACAGTGAGTGCAATATATTTTAATATTTTAAACGAAAAGTTTAATGGTTGTGGCTTGGTTTCGAAATTTTCTCAAATTTTCTCATTTTCTGAAAAAAGATATCACGTAATAAAGCACAAAAAACTGCATTAGATACAATGGTTAGATAACAGGTAACATTGTGTTTTACTTCTTTTTGAGAGGATTGAAGAAGTAGGCTGGCAGCCTGGTCATTGATGGACATTTATGGGTTTATTTCACTGGGTTGGAAATCAATATTCAAACCAAATTTTTCTGCAAGATTTCTACCAAAAGATATCCAAGACTTTAGCGAGTCTTTTTTTATTAACAGAATTTAAATTTCATGATAATTGTATTGATTGGTCATGGATGGACATACATAGTTTGATTTAAATGGATTTGAAACCAGTTCAACTATTTGAACATTCAGATAATTTAAGCAAAAAAAGAATCGTCAAAGTCTAGGCTATCTTTTAGTATATGATTTGCACGAATATTGTGTTCGAAAATATTGATTACGATCCAATCAAAATGAAACCAGAATCGTGCATCCACGACTTGGCGGCCAGCATACTTCTTCAAACCTCTTGAAAAAGGAAAAACATAGTCTTACCTGCGATCTAATCATTGTATTTGATGCAGTTTTTTGCGCTCTTTCACGTGATTTTTTCATTTTCTGTAAATCTCATATAAAATTTAGAGAAAAATATGAAAACAAGTGACAGCCATCTGAATTTGCGCCCAAAAGCCCCTGGTTTTTTGTGGCGTTTTAGGGTCAAACTGTTTTGGCTTAAATTTTGTGATATTTGCTTGTTGTCTCGTGAGCCTTTGCACTATTTCTGCTGCATTTTTCGTGCTGATCATTTTGGTATATTGTCAAGAAAAATTTTCACCGGAAAGTCAACCAGCAACATGCCAAACAGAGTACCCTTTAAATTTCGATACCATGAAAATTGATGGTTTTACATGTACTTCTTTTCATGTAATTTCAAAAAGACTTTTATTGAAATTTTATGCTCATTTTTGGACTATCTTGGAGCTGTTGAATTTCTCTACAAGTATTGACCAAGCATTGAGTAGTTATACGCAGCTACGACATGCTTTCGAGCAGCATCGAGTGTAAATTTACCTAGTGAGAAAATAGTGACCTGTGCGTTGGATGCTGGTTTTCCAAGTGTTTTCGTACAGATGGCAGCTCACATACAGTTATTCAAAAAAGCGACATATTTCATTTGACATATTTCATGCAAACATGCAGTTTGGAAACAAGCGATTTCTGCCCTTCGAGAGATTCCTCAATTTTCCTGAAATGGTCGTTAAATTAAAAGCGGTTATTGGGTGACTTCATGCCTAGCAGACACCCATACTCCCACACACGAAAATGATCTACGTGTAGACCTGTACCAGTTTTTTTGGCCCTAGGTCACTCACTTGCCCAGGTACTGTGAACCTGCGGTCAAGGTCACTCACTTGCTCTAGTACGGAGAACCCACCGAGGTCTCTCGCTTGCTCAGGTATTGTGAACCTTGGTCATAGGTCACTCACTTGCTTCGGTACTGTGAACCTAGCCCCTTCCCTTATTACTGGTAGCATTAAGAGTTCATGTGGAGAAAACAACCCTAGTTGCACGTAAAGATATGTTCAATCGACTTCGGCTTTACTTACGATCCAGAAAGAAAATCCAGTTGCGATAGTTGAACCAGTTCATTCTTTTGGTTCAGTTCTGTCGAGTTAAGTCCAGTGTGGTTCGGCTCCAGTTATCAAAGTCCAGGCAGAGGACGAACCAGTACTGTCGAGTGGGTCGGTGACCAGTATTCCGACGAATCCAGGTCGAATGACGTACGTTAATAGTGTACTTCAGGTCGACGCCAGTAAACGGTCAGTTCCTTTTAAATGTATTAGGACTCCATGAGCTAACAGCTCACTAACATCCAGTGCTATTTCGTTAAGGACTCCAGAACCATCCAGTTATGAACAATCCAGTTGTGATAAATCCAGTATGTGCAGGTCCAGAAACAAATTTTTGCATGGAAAGTCCAGTGTAATGTCCAGAGATGTTGACGTATGTGAAAAATCAGATTTGGTCAGTGTGCTTCAAGCTCAATTTTGGAAAAAAGGGCTCTCGAGGTTCCAGTGATCAGGATCTAGTAATAGAAACTCCTCGCGAATCCAGTAATGATAGCACCAGTTTGAGTCCAGTTATTGCAAAGACTAGGAAGTTAGCTTCAAGAGAAAATCCAGAGATTCTTGAGGACAGTCAGAATGGTTCTGCAGAACACGATCCAGACAAAATTCCAGTAGTTAAAGATCCAGATTCTACAGTACTTGAATGGCCTGTAGATAAAATCCAGATGGTAGAAGAAGTTCAGAACGGCAAAGATTTAGAAACAGTAGTAGTGGTACTAATTCGGTTTACACCCCACCCCCACCCCACGAATTGACCGTGAACGAATTGACCGTGGACGAATAGACCGTGGACGAATTGATCGTGAACGAATTGACCGTGGACGAATAGACCGTGGACAAATTGACCTAGAGCCCTCGAAAATACTGCAATGGTATTTCACTGCAAAAGAATTGTTAAAATTTTACGATGAAAACACTTTTCTGCCGCAAATTTGCTTCTGCCGCAAGTATACTTGCAAATTTTCACTTTTCTGCCGCAGATTTTCACTTTTTTGCCGCAAATATACACTTTTCTGCCGCACAGATTGTTGAACTGTATGTATGTGAATAAATAAAATATGTTTGTCGCAACATAGAAACCGATAAACCCAAAAACTGGGGGTGGGGTGTAAACCGAATTAGTACCGTAGTAGTATCAGTAGGAGACGATCCAGCTGTGGTCGCTCCTGATAAACTAGAACATCTAGAGAAATTAAGTCCAGGAAACGTAGATCCAGGAGTCCAGTTTATGGAAGATTGGCTTCGAAAGTCCAATATGTTATTCCAGTACGATGATGGCGATGAGAGTAGTCATAGTCACACCAGCTCTCTCCTGTCCAGTAAAGAACTTGCCAGTGGTTGTGATGATCATTAATGGAGCCCAGACGTACAGTGAGTGTGTCCAGAAACTTAGGTCTCTTTCGGATACGGAAATGAACCGAATGAGGACGATCCAGGAACTTGATGACTCCAGACAAAAATCCAGTCAATCAGTGGCTGAATTTTACTTCCAAGTTGCCAATCTGACAAGAAAAGCATACAAGGGAGAATCCAGTGAATGCATACGCCAGAGAATTTTTGAACATCTCAAGAAGAGACTCTCTCCTGAATTGTCTCATAAACTGAGATGCAATGGGAGTTGGGTCACTCCAGATTTAGAAGAATTTATACAAAAAGCGAAAGACGCCGAAGAAATCGATCGTCTGGACTCCAGAAATAAGGGTGCGACGGTGTTTCAGATAGCTGAAGTCATAGGACAACAGTTAGATGCCAGGTTACCAGCTAGTAATATGGCTCACGCCATTTCTAGAAACGATCCAGATAAAGATTCGAGGGTTAGGAGGTATAGTCCAGTAACAAATTCCAGGGACAGTAGCCGGCAATTCAGCAACAAGCGGTCCAGTGGCGATTTTGGCCAGAAAGCAGTGACTTTTCAAGAGCCGAAAGGGATCATGAAGAGTACCCAGTATAGACCAAACAACTCCAGACAGTTTGACTCCAGCTCATTCCCTTCAGATGTACAACCTCCAGTGTACATTACCCGGCATTAGACTTTTGTGATCATACATATGGAGACATAGGCTGTTACGGATATTATCCGCGACAGCCATCCAGATATATGTTTCCCGCCAGAAGGTATGAACCTCCAGATAGAAACATCCAGTGTTATATGGGGTCATAAAGCTAATAGATGTCCAAGCCGTAGGCCGGTTCAGAACTTCCAGTATAGAGATTATATGCCAGATAGACGCATGTCTAACCATTCTAGGCCGATTCCTGGCAATTTCTTTGGTTCCCATAACCAAATCCAGAATAGTAGTGATCTTTACAATCCTGGCCAAAGAGCCGGTGATTACACATTCCAGTTGGCACACCAGAAAACGATTCCAGTGATCAACCCAGTTGACGTAAAGACAGTCGATAGGCCTCCAGATAGGAACGACTTCAGTGACCCATAACATCGTCGTAACGTTCTGAAAACCCCAGATACAGTTGAAAACCCAGTTAAAATGTGTACAAATGAGGTTAGATTCCAGTATGATCCTCAGATGTCGAAAAGCCCAGTAAAAAGTGATACAAAAGCAGATGCGCATATAAGGATGCGTGAACTTGAAGAAGAGTTAGGGTTCCAGCACTCTTCGACTCCAGAAACTAGGGATCCAGTAAAATTTTCTCCAGCTGCCACTCCAGTTTTGGTGAAACCGAAAAGGCAGTATGAGAAGAAAATGTTATTAGCTAAGGTCATTGAATGATTCCCAGTTCATCATTCAAGTACCATTTAATTCTAAAGTCCAGTTATTTCTACAGGGTGGCGCAAAAAAAACGTCACAGTTTTGAAAACGGTTTATTTTCATGTTTTTATTTCTAATGCTATGCATATGATATACCAAATTGTAGCTAAGATGAAGGGCTTTCAAACAAAAAAAAGATTGACTCGACTCGACAAAAAAGAGTACTGAAATCGCCGTTACAAAAAGAGTCATTTTTGGCTCTTTTTGCATTGGCATCTGTAGAAAAAAATGCCTTGGTCCCCCCTGTTGAATTTTTTGAAAAAAAATTAAAATTTTTTTTTGTTCAAAAAATTTTTTTTGAAAAATGATTAAAAGTGTGAAAAATACTTTTAAGAACTTTTAGAGAAATTTTTTTTAGGCAAAAAATTTAAATTTTTTTCAAAAAATTCAACAGGGGGACCAAGGCATTTTTTTCTACAGATGACAATGCAAAAAGAGCCAAAAATGACTCTTTTTGTAACGGCGATTTCAGTACTCTTTTTTGTCGAGTCGAGTCAATCTTTTTTTCTTTGAAAGCCCTTCATCTTAGCTACAATTTGGTATATCATATGCATAGCATTAGAAATAAAATCATGAAAATAAACCGTTTTGAAAACTGAAAACCAAAGTAGAAATCTAGATAAAACCAGTAGTGATGTATTGTATGGTCAGTTGCAGTTCCAGTATTATTCCAGAAATAGGGATTCTGTGTGACTGCTAGTATCTGAAGAATACTAACTGTTCAGTACTCCAATTGGATTTTGGATTTTTCTTTGATTGGTCTGAATGATATTTGCTGAATTTTTTCTCTGCAAAGCACATTTCTATAGGCTCTTTCGGAATATCATACAGAGAAAAAGTATACTTGAGTTAGCATAAAAGTTAAAAAAACATCGAACGATGTGCAACTCCATGCCATCCTACCCTTCAAAAATACTCATTTTTGCTTTATTAAACTGTCGAAGTATACTTCTTTTTTTTTTGAAGTAATTTTTCTGTGAAAATATTTGTATTAGATTTCTTATGAAATTCTGACTCTGGAAAGTCACTAACCTAGGGATCCCATATCTACTTATTTATAAGAGTTCTACTTATTTCGGCCCCCCCCGAATCTTAGTTTTTTATTTATTCTAAAATTATTCGAGAGCTACTGATTTTTTGTACCGAAAATCTTAGTTTTTTGGAAAAATATGCTTCTTTAGACGAAAAATCTCAGTTTTTTTTGAAAAAATCTACATATTTTTATAAGGTAAAACTCTACTGAAAACACCTAGCTAAAAAACATCTGAGATAGGAAAATAAGAAATGTGAAAAAAATGTATGTGAAATGAAATAGCAGTCAATGTCGAAAAGTAGCTGTAGAAGTCCCCCCCCATTAAAATACTTAAAAAGTCAATAAAAAGGACAGAAAGACAGAAGGTCAACTTAGTTTTGATACCTGTAGTCTATCACGCAAACTAAGTTTGCGTACGAATGCAAAGTTTTACAAATTTTGTAACTTAGGCGAAACCTTAGGCGCAGGGTGGGCCAGTGCCCTTTAAGAGAACTCAAACGCTCAAACGTGTTTCTCGGACTACAAAATGTTTTACAAAGAAATGGTGCGTAGTCGTTTAAGTTACTTTGTGCCCGTTTTCGAATTCTCACCTTCTTTGAATTTTCGTTTGTCTTGCAGTTCGTAATACATTTTTTAGTCCCGGCTAGCTTACGCTGGCCCAGCCTGAGGCCTAAGCCTGAGTTAAAAAAAATTGAAAAAACATTCATCAAAGGCGCAAATTTAAAAAAGGGGCACAGACTAACTCAAATGCCCCTATGCCCCAGGGTTCCCAGATATCCTTTTTTGCGTGAGCGCCTTCGAAATTTCTAATATTTCAAAGAAAACTTGACTATGTTTTACTAAAAAAGGCAAACGCTAATTTTGAAGCCGCTTATTAAAAAAAAAGGAGATCGGGAACCCTGCCCTATGCCCAAAGAAATTTTTGACATATTTGCCTTTTTGACCTAAAAGGATATGCCAACGTCAGTTAAAGAAATGTACAAAACCTTACATTTTTACACAAACGCCTATGCAGCATCGAAAAAAGGTATAGTAACTTTTGAGCATTTGCCTTTTCTCACCCAAAAAAGAAAACCCTTTTTTGACAGAATTTGTTAATTGGTCGGCAGTTGGGGGTCGGCAGTTGGAATGGTCGGCAGTTGACCCTCGTTCATACTATGTGCATGAAAAAGCATGCATACCAAAGTTTATTTATGCGGTAGGCCTCAGAAACTAAAAATCTGTTCAAAATCTATCATTTTTACCTTCATTTGACTTAAAAAAGGCCGAAAATTGGTGAAAAATACCCTAGAAAGACCATCTTTTCCTGAGGGGTGAGAGACAATTTTTTGACAAACTTTAAATTTTTTTCATTTAGAAAGAATTTAGAAATGCTTCTCGTATCTCGTTGTGCAGAAAAAATGAGTTCGGGAGGGGATTTTAGGTCACTTTTCAAAAAATCCGAGTATGGAGGGGGGAACGGCACTTATTGGGTTGGGGGGGGGGCGTGTTTTTTTCACTTGTTTAAAAATAGTGTTTAAATGACTCTTAAGTAATTTTTATATGCTCAAAACGATAAAAAAGTTATTTTCTGACATTTTTCCACCCAAAAATGGATTTTTAGAAAAAAAAAATTTTTGACTAAAATTCGACTTTTTGCCTTGGTCCCCCAAGGCAATCCAACCTGAAAGGGTACCTGGATACCACGAAAAGATGGAATTTGAACATAGTTTTGTTGACTGGGGCCTATCGCATGAAGAAACTCTGGTATGCATACATTTTTATGCATCCAGAGTCCCTTTCGAGTGATTTGCGTCTAAGGTATGTGGGTGTGCGCATCTCAACCCAAGCCCCCAAAGGGGGCGCAGGGGGCTTGAGAGTTAGAGATGCGCGCACTCACTTACCTTAGACATAATTCCGAGCAAGACTCTTTATTTAAAATGCATAAAGAGACTCTTTTTGCCCAGCAACAGTGACCAAAACGGGGTAGAATACCTTAATACAAGGTAATTTGCCTTGGTCCCCCAAGGCAAAAAGTCAAAAATTTTTTTTCGAAAATACCCATTTTTTGGTGGAAAATGTTAGAAAATAACTTTTTTATCGTTTTAAGCATATAAAAATTACTTAGGAGTCGTTTAAACACTATTTTCAAATAAGTGAAAAACCCGCCCCCCCCCCCCAACCCAAAAAGTTCCGGGGGAACTATAAAAGTGCCCAAATTGACCATGCTAAACACGGATATAGTGTCAGAATTTTGAAATGTAATCGTGAATTTTTTTTGAAAAATTGGCTTTGGTCGTCCCTGTGGTTTTGACTCCAAATTCGTCCGAGTCACTAACTTCAGAGGTCCAGATACCCGAGCTGCATTCTATATTGGGTACCCGTTTGATGCTTTCAGGTGTAGTTTTAGATTCTAAAACTGCTATCCAGTTTCTTTACGAACAGTAGCGTTCTGTGTAAAGTGGCAAATTTAACAAAAAAGAACAATAAAAAATTTGTGAATTTGGTTTAAATTAGCTAAAAGTCCAAAATGTTCGCCCTTATATATTGATTTTTCACAGCCATCTTGTAGAGCTCCTCAAGCTGAGTAGAATGAGCCCAAACGTGTATAAAAGTATGATCAAAAACGCCCACTTCCATCCATTTAAAGAAATGGGGTCTAAATAATTATTTTAAAAGTCATTATAAACTTTTTTGATTTACAGTCGAACCTGGATATTGGGGGCGGCGGTAAATTGCCCTTCTTCAAATTGCCCCTCGGTAAATTGCCCCCGGTAAATGAGGAAAATTTAAAAAAAATTGAGAAAATTTTTAAAAAATTTTTTAAAAATTTTGAAAAAAAACAACGCTGAAACAAGTATTCTGACAAAGTTGGTGCCTTTCCGAAATAATCGGGTGCCGGCGCCAACTGTAAAAACCCGAGGGTGCCGGGCTTGTGCAAGTATGCTGACAAGCCGTTTCGCAAGCGCGCAGTCGCCACTTGAAAAATGTCTTTCAAGTTGGCGCTTTTATTAGTGACTCCTAGCTCGATGGTTCTCCTATATGTGTCAGCCAAAAATCGACTCTTTTTGTTCTTATATATTTTTCGCGGAGTGAAACTGAATTTTTGGCGCTGCTGTAATATACCCCCCCTCCAATAATGTTTAGGCTTAGGAATTAGGCCTAGCCCTTAGGCTTTGGGCCGTAGGCATTAGGCTCAGGGACAACACGTAATAATTTCACCATTTTTCAAAAAAAAGTATAGTTTTTTTTTAAATATTGGGGGGGGGTATATGACAGTAGCGTCGAATTTTCGTTTATTAGATAGACTACGAAAGAAGTGTGATATTTTTTATTTTGCACCTTTAATTTATATAATTTTCAATATTTTTTGAGGTAAAAACCCAACTCGTATAGATTCCAACTCGTATAACCCAACTCGTATAGGTCCCAACTCGTATATCCCAACTCGTATAACCCAACTCGTATAGGTCCAACTCGTATAGCCCAACTCGTATAGGTCCCAACTCGTATATCCCAACTCGTATAGGTATCAATTCGTACATGTAACAACTGGTTCATTAGCATCATTTAAACATTTTCGGGGCACTGATCACTAAAAAAACTTATTACTCTTAGTTTTGTTCTATGTGTATGAGTTAAAATTTTTTAGATGGCTACGATTAGTTTCACTTACTCGCAGCGCATAGGCTATAAAAAGTTGGCAGTCACCAAAGCAGAAAATCCGAATCTGTGTTATACGTGGTCTAGCGTATATAATGTCCCCAAAATGGTTCGCTATGCTTGCACAGGATGTCGCTCGCTGCTTGATCGTTGGAAGAAAGATAAAATACCATGTGGGGAATATCATCTGCCGATATTGAGAGCAAATACAAGCAAAGGCATATGGACTGATTCAAAGCCCAGCCAACTTCATTTCTGCCAGCCAAAGTAATTGAGTGAAGTAGGTCTTTGTTGTTGAAGTTATTGAAGTTCGCCAGCATACTAGTGATTATAATTAAGCTTCAAGGAGTGAGTTTCAGAAGAAACATGAGAGGCAGAGCTGGCTGGTGGAACAAACGAAAACGTAGCTTCAGCCGTTGTCAGAACAGAAAAGAATCACATACAAAAGTTTGCAAACAAAGCTAAAGGTCCTATTTCTGCTTTTTTCCTAAATTTTAGACTGCTTTTTAGAGTTCGTTGTGGAAGCTAGACAAGCAAGTGTCGCCAATCGCAACAAATAGGTTAGTTTTTAAGGGATACATGGCTCGTGCTTGGCAATTTCTTCTCCCACTATGAAGTAAAAGGTCAGAGAACGACAAATACTGCTGAATCTTGCCATGGGAAGCTCCGACACCAATTTCACGTCAAGTCTTTTTTAGGGGAATGGATCTTTCGTTTCAAAGAAGTTGTTTTATTTTATTTGTTGGTCTTAGGATCTACTTTCCCATTTTAGCTAAGTCACGCAGAAGAACAGAATGCAAGCGATGCCGCTCATGGTCGACAGCCTCCTCAAATATAGTCTCTGGCATCTTGCCAAAGGTCAATACAAATATATGCTGCTCAAGATGAATTCAAGCCAGTTCTGCAGAACCAGATCAATGATGACAGCTTTGGGGACAAACTTTGCAATTTCTTGCTAAAGATTGGATACATGATGGGCTGCAATGAGGATCCAACTGGCAACCAAGAGAGTCGCGAAGAGCAAGATGAGTGTGGTACCTCAGAAGAAGAAAGAAATGCGGTAGATTCTATACTCAGTATGTCTCCTTAATTTGTTTCCGGTTCATTCTCGTTTTTGTTTAATTTGTTTGCTTGAAATAAAAAAATAGAGGTATTTGTTTTTGGCTGTCGTATGTGGGCTAGGCAATCACACATTCTCTTATGGAGCTGTTGGAGTCAAACTTTGACACATATACTGTAAAGCCTTTTGTATATTGTAACGCCTACGAACCGGAAGAAAATACACTTTATCGAGGGTCACACTGTATCAAGGGTCATTGAACCCCTAGAAACCGCATAAAACATGAGTAATTCTATCGAGGTTTGATTGCAGTCGCAACATAAAATCAGTAAATTATCATTTTTCTCTAATAATCCCATCGCATATTTCTGAATAGCATTTTGGGTTAAGGCTATTTTCAATTGACGATTTCGCAATTCTTTATGGGCTGAAAAATCATCGCCGTGTGAGATTGATAGAGCTAACAAAGTTTTAGCTGACCAAATAAAAAATTTGCGTCTAGGTGGACTTGAACTCTTCTTTGAGTCATGATCTGTACGAATTGATACCTATACGAGTTGGACTATACGAGTTGGACCTATACGAGTTGGGTTATACGAGTTGGACCTATACGAGTTGGGCCATACGAGTTGGGACCTGTACGAGTTGGGACCTGTACGAGTTGGGTTATACGAGTTGGACCTATACGAGTTGGGCTATACGAGTTGGGATCTATACGAGTTGGGTTTCGTCCATTTTTTGACGGAAAATTTGTATTTTTTTAACGGCAACCGCACATTGTCAGATATTTTTCGATATTGTCGAGCTATATTGGAAGATATTTCGTTATTACGAATTTCGCCTTGAAGCATTACAGAGTAGAGTTGCGCAGCTGCGACCGCAGTAACGCAGTGAATTTGAGGCTGACGATTGCGTTTGCGAGACCGCACTCAATGTACTTGAAAGAACACGACCTCAAATGGAGCGGTTTTATACAGTTTTACATTAAATTTACAAGAAAAATGACGATATCGCACTCAGTGTTTTCAGAACTTAAGCTCTAGATCTAATTCAAGGTAAAACTTGAATTTAGTAAACTGAAGGTCGATTTTTCATAAATTTTTCCTATCTCCGTATCTCAAACCAGACCTTGAGCTCGAAAAAACATAGAGCTCGAAATCTGACAATGTTGACGCTGAAAACTCTATACAACTTCTAGAACAGTTTTTTTTATCATAATAACCTCTATTTTAGTTTTTTGTGAGATTACAGTCTACTCTCGATAAACTGGCACCCTGGGGACCAGCCTGGGGTGCCAGTTTATCGGGGATGCCAGTTTAGTGGGATGATACTTTGCCTAATTTCTCTGGCGGCCAGCCAAATAGGGCTTTTTCAAAGTGCCAGTTTATCGAGGGTGCCAGTTTATTGGAGTGCCAGTTTAACGAGAGTAGACTCTATAGTGTAGTCTAATCTTATGTGTCATACTTTAGATAAAAAGAATTCAAACGAAAGATGAACAAGTATTCTGCCACCAAAAAATTGTTTGCGCCTGGACTGGTTGGAAATTCAGCTCGTCTCTCTTCTGCGACGCCTACTAAGCCTACTGCTTCTTCTGTGAAGGGCCTTCCTGAGCGTATTTACAACTTTCCAGTCAACCAAGAAATCATGAAGGGGTGGAAGATTCAAACCCCGCAGGACAAGCCTCAGGATGGAATGGCTATGGCGGTTAGTTATGCTTTTCTATAACGGTAGTCAAGAACAATAGGATTGAAAGAAAATTATTGGTTGTAGCTAGAGGACTTAATTAATCTATTGCAGGAGTGGGGAATCAATGCTAAGCGACCAAAACTCTTCTTCGTGCTGTACATGGTTTTCGTTGCTACTGGCCTGTGGTTCCCGTTCTTTGGACTAGAGACAAACTTGCGCAAAATCCACTCGCAGTAGAAGAATAGGCTGAAGGAAAGCATCTACAGAACTGACATCTAGAATAAATTTTCCGTGAATGCATGTCAACTGTATTCAATTCGTTCGCTCTCTTTATTCGGCAGTTGTAGGTAAACAATAAATATAAATAAATACTTCACGTGTTGTTACAATGCATCATAATTGTAGAAATAAATAAAATTGGGCGGATAAATATTGGAAAACACAAGGCACTAAGTTAAGCACAATGCCGCCATATTTGTTGTCGCTGATGCCTCATTTCAAAAGTTGGGAAATATTTCAACCGATTGGGATTGATATTTTCCCTCCCTCACACTAATGATTTACTTAGAAATGAGTTGGCGATGGATTCAACATCAGAGCTGCTTTTTAGACTTGATCCCCTGTCTTAATCATAGCAACATGTTATCAGCCGAGAATACATATTTAGTGGTCACTATTGAATGCTCACGATGGGAATCGGATGTAGAGGTCTTTGAGGTTCCGTAGCTTTGCGTTTTTTCAAAAAATTTTAGTTCTGAAAAGTAATTTATCTGTTCTCAATGAACTTTTTCACATAGTTATGATTGCCGAATACTTAGAGAAAGTTGGAATGGGACTTCCGTCTTCCTACCTCCGACTTTGAAATCTGACTTACTACCTCCATCATGAGCGAGCAATCAGAGATGAACACAACAATGCACAGACTGGTTTACAATACGTGACTCACATTCTCTGACCCCAAACAAACTCTAACACTTATCCTCTGATCACTCAACCGAAATCTTTAGAAAAAGAATTGCTGTAAATGTTTAGTAAAACGGCCATGCGGCTTTTTTTCAACATTACTCTAGGGGTCACTATTATATAAAGGGCTAGTATGTTTTTTAACTAATTAGTTATGATCCGAACAGATCAATGTTTTTTGAGTGAAATTTTGGGCGCATTACGTAAAGTTAATTATTAAAACACTTACGGGCCACGCCATGTCAAGCGTCAAATTCAGATTTAAAAAAAATTCAAATTTAGATTTTCCTTTCAATACAAAAAACATAATTGACCATTTTGACTATTTTTTGTGTCCCTACATTATCCTTATTATTATTTTTTAAATTTTACCCACGACTGGTCATATTTGGTACCAAACGGAAGCTGAGGAAGCTGACCGGAACTGACAGGCGTACTTTAAATGGCTATAACTTCTTCAACATCTATAGAAAAAAGTCAATTAATACAAAATGAACCCCCTGTTAAGGGCTATCGTTTGGTATATTATTTTATTTTTTACGTCTAGTATTTTTTAAAAAGTTCTAGGGTCAAAGTTAGCCATCTGATTTTTAATACTGTTATTCAGGTATTCCAGGTACCTGGAGTACCTGAAAAAATTATAAAAAATTCTAAATCTAAAAAAGAACCATGCTATCATAGGCAAAATCGTGTTCGGAATTGCGTTTGTTAGAACTAAAATTGCGATTTAAGTCACCAAAATCCCGCACCTCGTAGTGGGTACCATCTGGTCGGGTGGATATCCGCTCGGGTACCTGAAAAAATAAAAAAATTTGAAATCAAAAACAAACCATCCTATCATACGTGCAATCGCGCAGTGAATCCTGTTTGACAGGATAGAAATTGCGATTTTACCCACCAAAACTTCAAAACCCGGGGTGGAACTACCTGGCCAGGTGTATATTAACCCCGGAGTACCTGCGAAAATAAAAAAAGTTTAAACTCGAAAACAAACCCTGCTATCCTATGCAAAATCGTGTGGCGAATCGGGTTTGTTAATACCAAAACTGAGTTTTTACCCCCAAAACTCAGAAACCCACAATTTAAGCATTCGAAATTTGAATTTTGGAAAAACATAATGCTAATCTGTATTTGACAATGTACTGACTTTTGACACGGCGTCGGGCCTCTACGATTCAGAATACCTTTTTCAGGAAAATTTTCAAACAAATAAATTGAATTTTTTTCGGTATTTCGCAACTTTTGAAAGTAAAATTCATATAAACATGTTGATATAAAACTCCTACTCTTTGAGCCACAATAAATATAAATAGAACAAACACGAGATTTAAGAGAACAATGTAAGAAGTGCTTGGGTCTTTCAAAGGCAACAAATCAAAAATATAGTCGATAGGTCTGTTTATATGGTGGCATAATCATTCCTTGTCAATGACCAGTTCCTCTTTTTGGTTGTTTAATTCGGCCCTTTTGGCATCAATTAGAGCCCGTCTCTGTCGGTTAAGTTCCTGTCGTTTTGCTTCTATAACCGCCTTTCTTTGAAGCTCTTTCTCCTTATTAGCTGCACTATCGACATTCTTTAGACCGAGTGGTTTGGGCAATAACACCTTATGGCCATTCTCTGTTGATGGTCGACGACTTGTGGGTGGTAGCAGCAAAGAAGGCATAGAAGCTGCTGTGGTTAGTGTTTGTCGGGGTGTTTGCCAGCCAATCAATCGACTCTTTTCCACTTGTTCAAAGCAATTGCGAATGTCTGCTAGCTGAATATCAACCAACGTCCAAAGACCATGTAAATCGTTGAGTGTAGTCAACTTATCAGCCGTTGCTGGGTTCTGTGAATGTAAATCATTTATCATTTAAGTCATTTAACGGCTGCATGACGTTTGCTCAGAACGACAGTTGCTCAACGTACTAATTGCTCAAACGACACTTGCTCAAACGACAGAACGCCAAAAAGAAGGCCAAAAACGCAAAACGCCAAAAAGTAAATCGATGAGAAATTGTAGTTTTGAGCAAGTATCGTTTGAGCAACTTTCGTTTGGAGCAAACGTCATGCAGCCCAGCCCATTTAACACTCCGCATGTCATGCGTAGTCTTTAAAGCTCTTGAGCTCAGAATTTCACGCTGATCACGATGGCGTTTTCGGTCACAACATATTTGACAACCCACACTTTTTAGTTCAGCCAACTTTTTCGTCCCAACTTTTTTTATTTTTTTCTGGTTTTCGTAGGTGTTCAGAAATGTTTCGAAGCTGGGCTCTGGGAAAGGGCACATCAACAGAATCTCAGCTATCGCACAAAGAAAAGTTTGGGCGGGACGGATGGTCTATTAGAGAGAATACGATAATTCTTTTGAGAGGAATTTGAAATTCGATAGCAGGCTTGTTATATTAAGGAAAGTTTTATATGTAAATCGACCATTCTGAATACAAATCCGGTGTCAAAACTTCAAAATTGTCAGTGTGTACTGCAGTAAAGACAAATAATAGCTCTAAAAGGTGATTTAACTTACAGAGGGCATAACTTTTCAAAAATAAACATTTTTATTATTTTTTGCATATTCGAAATTCTGAGTCAGGACTCCTGATTCAGGAGCGCTAAATATTACGCATGATGGTCGGAGGGTTAAAGCTAGAAAACGAGAGAATTTTTCAGAAAAACCTGTAAAAAACTAACCAAATGGCTATGTAACTGCTTGGTGAACTGAGCCATTCGTTTCTTCAATAGCAATTCGGTTCGACCAACAGCCACTCGGACACTCTCGGAGACCTAATATCATATAAAATCAATTTTTTGTGCTTTTAAAGTTATAGTTACCGTATATCTTCTAATAAGGACCCACCTTCTAATAAGGCCTCACCTCCAAAGAGGGTTGAAAAATAAGGCCGCATGGGTCCTTTTTAGAAGATATACGGTATATGGTTAGAAAACAGCTGAAAATTTTGATATCTCATTAACTCAAAATAGCTTCCAGTTTTTTTGCCAATTAGGATAATCTATTTTGAAAATTTGATATACACATTTGATATACAGATTAAATGTAATAATTAAGGTTATGGAACTGACCGCAATCTGGTGAATTGCACTAGAATTCGGTAGATTTAAGTGGTCAATTGACCGTTTTAAAAAATTGGCCAATTGCGCAACTACAGTAACAACCAATATCAATAAAAAAATAATCGAGCAAAAAGATTTGTAGATTTCAAATTTTTGAAATTTAAGATCTGAGTTATCACTAACAAAATATAATACACGTAGCATGAAGCGTCTATCTAAGAATTTTCGGTGCATACCACGGATAAGTACTTTAAAAGTTTAAAGTAAGTCCATGAAATATTTTAAACCCTAAAGCGAACCTCTTCGGGAAGCAGATCCTGGTTCTGCAGTAAGTTAGTAGTCTTTTCCAAATGGGTTTGAAGAAGTTTTAGCACATCCTCTACCAGTTTCTTGTAACCTTCACCATCCAAACTCAGGCTTGTGGAGGAGAATCTGGAAGTTTAAAGCAGTAACTGGAGCAATATAGGATCTGAACAAAAATCTCAAAAGAATAATGCATTAAAAATTCAAATCGAAAATTACAGGAGAAGAGGTAGAACCAACAATTCCTGATATTGAAGCATGGAGGAGACTGTATTTGGGAGTGCTTCCTGTGCTAAAATTTTTCTGTTGAGTGGGCTCTCATAACTCGACGAGCCGTGCGGGTGGGCGTCTTGGATCTACTGATGAACTTGGTCTCCTTTGACATACCATTGCTAATGTAGCAATATTCTAGACAGACAACTAAAATTGGTAAGGTAAAAACAAAATACTGAAAATAACTTACTGTATGATGGCTCCCGTTCACGCCCATTCCCCTGGAGATGCTCCGTTCTCTGGTTTTTCACCTTTATTTTCCCGTTTTCAGACTAAATAAAAAATAGGTGAATAAGCATGAAAAACTGCAATCAGGTACAAGTGTTATATCACCAGGTGAGACATGCATTTTCCCGCTTTTTGAGAGGGTTGAAGAAGTGCTGGTGGCAGCCTGGTCATGAATGGACATTTATGGGCCAATTTCACTGGGTTCGAAATGCAATATTCAAACCAAATTTTTCTGCAAGATTCTACCAAAAGATAGCCAAGACTTAGCGAGTCTTTTTTACTAACAAATTTAAATTTCATGCATAATTGTATTGATTCCAACCCAGTAAAATAAAAAAATGCATATGGCAGCTTGACTTTATTGTTAACTAAAAACACTCGACATTACAAAATGTATATTTGCAAAAGAATTTTAATCGATTTGGCTAACACTTAATATATTGTCCCGATCCAGAGTCAAAAGCAATAGTCTTCAATTCACACACCTCCCATTCCGCTTCAAGCAGCCCAAGCCTGGCTAGCTGCAATACCTCTTTGAGCAGGGCGTGGTTAGGTTGGGTCAGCTAGTGGTCTGTTGTGTTGACCATCTTTTTCCAGCCCTTCCCTGACAGCACAGTCATTTTGCTCAGAATTAGAGCCTGCTCACCTGCATGAACTCAATTTATATGTATTAGTCACCCGGGACAACACAAACATAACACTACCAGTCCCTCACTAACTGTCTGACCCTCGGAAATATTAGTTGCAACAAGCACACACAATAAATAAGGGGTGTGCAGGAGAATGAGTTGGCTAATCTAACAAGCAAGACCCAGGATTGATTGGGATCAAGACAGAATACCTACTACTACAATATTTGATGCAATGAGCATAAAACCAATTTGAATGCGTTCACAAAATGCATTGATTTATTATCTCGAGCTAGTAATGGGTCGAGCAGAAAGGCAGCCAAATGTAGGAAAAAGGTAATGGGCGGACGTTAGCTATGTGTACAGGTGGACTCTCCTGCTTCTGAGGCAGAGATCAAAACATTGCCTGTATTTGTTTTGGGGGAGACGGAAGAGATTTTGGAGTTTTGAAAGGGAATGATGGCATGGGGCAGAAAGAATATTTGTTTCAAAAACTTGTTGGGTTAGATAAGAAATGGGGCAGACGGACGTTTCATGCTTCCTAGGGTTGCTAAAGTTGCCAGCCTTAATTTTTTTTATCGGTCATATTATTCACAAATATACGAGAATTTTACGCATAAAATAAATTTCAAAATTACAAAAAAAGCTTTAAAGCGATTATGGCCAACTTAACACGAGAAAGTCGGATCATAACTTTTGTTTATTCGGTACAGTTTTCACGTAGATCATTTTTGTGTATGAAAGTATGGGTGTCTGCTAGGCATGAAGTGACCCAATAACCGCTTTTAAATTAACGAACATTCCAGGAAAGTCGAAGAATCTCCGAGGGCAGACATCACTTATCTGCAGACCACATCTGTGACTGTAATATGTCAAAATGATCGTGAGGATCTGCCCTTTCGAATTATTGCATCTGAGCTCCAAATGTCTGCAAAAACTCGGACAACCAGCATTCAACGCCCAAATTCAACGCCCAAACCATTTTCTGACCTGGTGACTTTACATTCAAAGCTTCTCGAAAGCATGTCACAGCTGTGTATAGCTGCTCAATGCTTAGACAATACTTATAGAGAAATTCAACAGCTACAAGATAAGCAAAAAAGCACCACAAAAAGTCAACAAAAAACGCTTAAAAACACAGAAGAAGAGGGTAAAATCAACAATTTTCTTGAGTATCGAAATTTTAAAGGATACCTGGTTTGGCATAATTTCGTGGCCGATTTTCTGAAGAAAACAGTGAGTGCAATATATTTTAATATTTTAAACGAAAAGTTTAATGGTTGTGGCTTGGTTTCGAAATTTTCTCAAATTTTCTCATTTTCTGAAAAAAGATATCACGTAATAAAGCACAAAAAACTGCATTAGATACAATGTTAGATAACAGGTACATTGTGTTTTACTTCTTTTTGAGAGGATTGAAGAAGTAGGCTGGCAGCCTGGTCATTGATGGACATTTATGGGTTTATTTCACTGGGTTGGAAATCAATATTCAAACCAAATTTTTTCTGCAGATTCTACCAAAAGATATCCAAGACTTTAGCGAGTCTTTTTTATTAACAGAATTTAAATTTCATGATAATTGTATTGATTGGTCATGGATGGACATACATAGTTTGATTTAAATGGATTTGAAACCAGTTCAACTATTTGAACATTCAGATAATTTAAGCAAAAAAAGAATCGTCAAAGTCTAGGCTATCTTTTAGTATATGATTTGCACGAATATTGTGTTCGAAAATATTGATTACGATCCATCAAAATGAAACCAGAATCGTGCATCCACGACTTGGCGGCCAGCATACTTCTTCAAACCTCTTGAAAAGGAAAAACATAGTCTTACCTGCGATCTAATCATTGTATTTGATGCAGTTTTTGCGCTCTTTCACGTGATTTTTTCATTTTCTGTAAATCTCATATAAAATTTAGAGAAAATATGAAAACAAGTGACAGCCATCTGAATTTGCGCAAAAGCCCCTGGTTTTTTGTGGCGTTTTAGGGTCAAACTGTTTTGGCTTAAATTTGTGATATTTGCTTGTTGTCTCGTGAGCCTTTGCACTATTTCTGCTGCATTTTTCGTGCTGATCATTTTGGTATATTTGTCAAGAAAAATTTCACCGGAAAGTCAACCAGCAACATGGCCAAACAGAGTACCCTTTAAATTTCGATACCATGAAAATTGATGGTTTTACATGTACTTCTTTTCATGTAATTTCAAAAAGACTTTTATTGAAATTTTATGCTCATTTTTGGACTATCTTGAGCTGTGAATTCTCTACAAGTATTGACCAAGCATTGAGTAGTTATACGCAGCTACGACATGCTTTCGAGCAGCATCGAGTGTAAATTTACCTAGTGAGAAAATAGTGACCTGTGCGTTGGATGCTGGTTTCCAAGTTTTTCGTACAGATGGCAGCTCACATACAGTTATTCAAAAAAAGCGACATATTCATTTGACATATTTCATGCAAACATGCAGTTTGGAAACAACGATTTCTGCCTTCGAGAGATTCCTCAATTTTCCTGAAATGGTCGTTAAATTAAAGCGGTTATTGGGTGACTTCATGCCTAGCAGACACCCCATACTCCCAACACGAAAATGATCTACGTGTAGACCTGTACCAGTTTTTTTGGCCCTAGGTCACTCACTTGCCCAGGACTGTGAACCTGCGGTCAAGGTCACTCACTTGCTCTAGTACGGAGAACCCACCGAGGTCTCTCGCTTGCTCAGGTATTGTGAACCTTGGTCATAGGTCACTCACTTGCTTCGGTACTGTGAACCTAGCCCTTCCCTTATTACTGGTAGCATTAAGAGTTCATGTGGAGAAAACAACCCTAGTTGCACGTAAAGATATGTTCAATCGACTTCGGCTTTACTTACGATCCAGAAAGAAAATCCAGTTGCGATAGTTGAACCAGTTCATTCTTTTGGTTCAGTTCTGTCGAGTTAAGTCCAGTGTGGTTCGGCTCCAGTTATCAAAGTCCAGGCAGAGGACGAACCAGTACTGTCGAGTGGGTCGTGACCAGTATTCCGACGAATCCAGGTCGAATGACGTACGTTAATAGTGTACTTCAGGTCGACGCCAGTAAACGGTCAGTTCCTTTTAAATGTATTAGGACTCCATGAGCTAACAGCTCACTAACATCCAGTGTATTTCGTTAAGGACTCCAGAACCATCAGTTATGAACAATCCATTGTGATAAATCCAGTATGTGCAGGTCCAGAAACAAATTTTTGCATGGAAAGTCCAGTGTAATGTCCAGAGATGTTGACGTATGAAAAAATCAGATTTGGTCAGTGTGCTTCAAGCTCAATTTGGAAAAAAGGGCTCTCGAGGTTCCAGTGATCAGGATCTAGTAATAGAAACTCCTCGCGAATCAGTAATGATAGCAGTTTGAGTCCAGTTATTGCAAAGACTAGGAAGTTAGCTTCAAGAGAAATCCAGAGATTCTTGAGGACAGTCAGAATGTTCTGCAGAACCGATCCAGACAAAATTCCAGTAGTTAAAGATCCAGATTTCTACAGTACTTGAATGGCCTGTAGATAAAATCCAGATGGTAGAAGAAGTTCAGAACGGCAAAGATTTAGAAACAGTAGTAGTGGTACTAATTCGGTTACACCCACCCCACCCCACGAATTGACCGTGAACGAATTGACCGTGGACGAATAGACCGTGGACGAATTGAACGTGAACGAATTGACCGTGGACGAATAGACCGTGGACAAATTGACCTAGAGCCCTCGAAAATACTGCAATGGTATTTCACTGCAAAAGAATTGTTAAATTTTACGATGAAAACACTTTTCTGCCGCAAATTTGCTTCTGCCGCAAGTATACTTGCAAAATTTCACACTTTCCTGCCGCAGATTTCACTTTTTTGCCGCAAATATACACTTTTCTGCCGCACAGATTGTTGAACTGTATGTATAAAATAAATAATGTTTGTCGCAACATAGAAACCGATAAACCAAAAACTGGGGTGGGGTGTAAACCGAATTAGTACCGTAGTAGTATCAGTAGGAGACGATCCAGCTGTGGTCGCTCCTGATAAACTAGAACATCTAGAGAAATTAAGTCCAGAAACGTAGATCCAGAGTCCAGTTTATGGAAGATTGGCTTCGAAAGTCCATATGTTATTCCAGTACGATGATGGCGATGAGAGTAGTCATAGTCACACCAGCTCTCTCCTGTCCAGTAAAGAACTTGCCAGTGGTTGTGATGATCATTAATGGAGCCCAGACGTACAGTGAGTGTGTCCAGAAACTTAGTCTCTTTCGGATACGGAAATGAACCGAATGAAGACGATCCAGGAACTTGATGACTCCAGACAAAAATCCAGTCAATCAGTGGCTGAATTTTACTTCCAAGTTGCCAATCTGACAAGAAAGCATACAAGGGAGAATCCAGTGAATGCATACGCCAGAGAATTTTTGAACATCTCAAGAAGAGACTCTCTCCTGAATTGTCTCATAAACTGAGATGCAATGGGAGTTGGGTCACTCCAGATTTAGAAAATTTATACAAAAGCGAAAGACGCCGAAGAAATCGATCGTCTGGACTCCAGAAATAAGGGGCGACGGTGTTTCAGATAGCTGAAGTCATAGGACACAGTTAGATGCCAGGTTACCAGCTAGTAATATGGCTCACGCCATTTCTAGAAACGATCCAGATAAAGATTCGAGGGTTAGGAGGTATAGTCCAGTAACAAATTCCAGGGACAGTAGCCGGCAATTCAGCAACAAGCGGTCCAGTGGCGATTTTTGGCCAGAAAGTATAGTGACTTTTCAAATATTGGAAAGGGATCATGAAGAGTACCCAGTATAGACCAAAACTCCAGACAGTTTGACTCCAATTTATATCCCTTCAGAGGTACAACCTCCAGTGTATATTACCTCGTATAACCCTTTTGTATCATACATATGGAGACATAACTCGTATACGGATCGTTATCCGCGTATAGCCAACTCGATATATGTATTCCCGCCAGTAAGGTATCAACCTCCACATGAAACATCTGGTTCATATGGCATCATAAACTTTTAGATGTCCTAAGCCGTAGGCCGGTTAGAACTTCCAGTATAGAGATTATATGCCAGATGGCGCATGTCTAACATTCTAGGCATATTCCTGGCAATTTCTTGGTTCCCAAACCAAATCCGAATATGTGTGATTGGTTAGCATATAATGCCAAAGAGCCGCTGATTACACATTCCAGTTGGCACATCAGAAAACGATATCCAGTGAATACAAGCCATATTGACGTAAAGACAGTCAATAGGCCTCCAGATAAAGAACTTCAGTGACCAGTAATTCGTCGTAAGTTCTTGAAGTTCGCCAGCATACTAGTGATTATAATTAAGCTTCAAGGAGTGAGTTTCAGAAGAAACATGAGAGGCAGAGCTGGCTGGTGGAACAAACGAAACGTAGCTTCAGCCGTTGTCAGAACAGAAAAGAATCACATACAAAAGTTTGCAAACAAAGCTAAAGGTCCTATTTCTGCTTTTTTCCTAAATTTAGACTGCTTTTTAGAGTTCGTTGTGGAAGCTAGACAAGCAAGTGTCGCAATCGCAACAAATAGGTTAGTTTTTAAGGGATACATGGCTCGTGCTTGGCAATTTCTTCTCCCACTATGAAGTAAAAGGTCAGAGAACGACAAATACTGCTGAATCTTGCCATGGGAAGCTCCGACACCAATTTCACGTCAAGTCTTTTTTAGGGGAATGGATCTTTCGTTTCAAAGAAGTTGTTTTATTTTATTTGTTGGTCTTAGGATCTACTTTCCCATTTTAGCTAAGTCACGCAGAAGAACAGAATGCAAGCGATGCCGCTCATGGTCGACAGCCTCCTCAAATATAGTCTCTGGCATCTTGCCAAGGTCAATACAAATATATGCTGCTCAAGATGAATTCAAGCCAGTTCTGCAGAACCAGATCAATGATGACAGCTTTGGGGACAAACTTTGCAATTCTTGCTAAAGATTGGATACATGATGGGCTGCAATGAGGATCCAACTGGCAACCAAGAGAGTCGCGAAGAGCAAGATGAGTGTGGTACCTCAGAAGAAGAAAGAAATGCGGTAGATTCTATACTCAGTATGTCTCCTTAATTTGTTTCCGTTCATTCTCGTTTTTGTTTAATTTGTTTGCTTGAAATAAAAAAATAGAGGTATTTGTTTTTGGCTGTCGTATGTGGGCTAGGCAATCACACATTCTCTTATGGAGCTGTTGGAGTCAAACTTTGACACATATACTGTAAAGCCTTTTGTATATTGTAACGCCTACGAACCGGAAGAAAATACACTTTATCGAGGGTCACACTGTATCAAGGGTCATTGAACCCTAGAAACCGCATAAAACATGAGTAATTCTATCGAGGTTTGATTGCAGTCGCAACATAAAATCAGTAAATTATCATTTTTCTCTAATAATCCCCATCGCATATTTCTGAATAGCATTTTGGGGTTAAGGCTATTTTCAATTGACGATTTCGCAATTCTTTATGGGCTGAAAAATCATCGCCGTGTGAGATTGATAGAGCTAACAAAGTTTTAGCTGACCAAATAAAAAATTTGCGTCTAGGTGGACTTGAACTCTTCTTTGAGTCATGATCTGTACGAATTGATACCTATACGAGTTGGACTATACGAGTTGGGACCTATACGAGTTGGTTATACGAGTTGGACCTATACGAGTTGGGCCATACGAGTTGGGACCTGTACGAGTTGGGACCTGTACGAGTTGGGTTATACGAGTTGGACCTATACGAGTTGGGCTATACGAGTTGGGATCTATACGAGTTGGGTTCGTCCATTTTTTGACGGAAAATTTGTATTTTTAACGGCAACCGCACATTGTCAGATATTTTTCGATATTGTCGAGCTATATTGGAAGATATTTCGTTATTACGAATTTCGCCTTGAAGCATTACAGAGTAGAGTTGCGCAGCTGCGACCGCAGTAACGCAGTGAATTTGAGGCTGACGATTGCGTTTGCGAGACCGCACTCAATGTACTTGAAAGAACACGACCTCAAATGGAGCGGTTTTATACAGTTTTACATTAAATTTACAAGAAAAATGACGATATCGCACTCAGTGTTTTCAGAACTTAAGCTCTAGATCTAATTCAAGGTAAAACTTGAATTTAGTAAACTGAAGGTCGATTTTTCATAAATTTTTCCTATCTCCGTATCTCAAACCAGACCTTGAGCTCGAAAAAACATAGAGCTCGAAATCTGACAATGTTGACGCTGAAAACTCTATACAACTTCTAGAACAGTTTTTTTTATCATAATAACCTCTATTTTAGTTTTTTGTGAGATTACAGTCTACTCTCGATAAACTGGCACCCCTGGGGACCAGCCTGGGTGCCAGTTTATCGGGATGCCAGTTTAGTGGGATGATACTTTGCCTAATTTCTCTGGCGGCCAGCCAAATAGGGCTTTTTCAAAGTGCCAGTTTATCGAGGGTGCCAGTTTATTGGAGTGCCAGTTTAACGAGAGTAGACTCTATAGTGTAGTCTAATCTTATGTGTCATACTTTAGATAAAAAGAATTCAAACGAAAGATGAACAAGTATTCTGCCACCAAAAAATTGTTTGCGCCTGGACTGGTTGGAAATTCAGCTCGTCTCTCTTCTGCGACGCCTACTAAGCCTACTGCTTCTTCTGTGAAGGGCCTTCCTGAGCGTATTTACAACTTTCCAGTCAACCAAGAAATCATGAAGGGGTGGAAGATTCAAACCCCGCAGGACAAGCCTCAGGATGGAATGGCTATGGCGGTTAGTTATGCTTTTCTATAACGGTAGTCAAGAAACAATAGGATTGAAAGAAAATTATTGGTTTGTAGCTAGAGGACTTAATTAATCTATTGCAGGAGTGGGGAATCAATGCTAAGCGACCAAAACTCTTCTTCGTGCTGTACATGGTTTTCGTTGCTACTGGCCTGTGGTTCCCGTTCTTTGGACTAGAGACAAACTTGCGCAAAATCCACTCGCAGTAGAAGAATAGGCTGAAGGAAAGCATCTACAGAACTGACATCTAGAATAAATTTTCCGTGAATGCATGTCAACTGTATTCAATTCGTTCGCTCTCTTTATTCGGCAGTTGTAGGTAAACAATAAATATAAATAAATACTTCACGTGTTGTTACAATGCATCATAATTGTAGAAATAAATAAAATTGGGCGGATAAATATTGGAAAACACAAGGCACTAAGTTAAGCACAATGCCGCCATATTTGTTGTCGCTGATGCCTCATTTCAAAAGTTGGGAAATATTTCAACCGATTGGGATTGATATTTCCCTCCCTCACACTAATGATTTACTTAGAAATGAGTTGGCGATGGATTCAACATCAGAGCTGCTTTTTAGACTTGATCCCCTGTCTTAATCATAGCAACATGTTATCAGCCGAGAATACATATTTAGTGGTCACTATTGAATGCTCACGATGGGAATCGGATGTAGAGGTCTTTGAGGTTCCGTAGCTTTGCGTTTTTTCAAAAAATTTTAGTTCTGAAAAGTAATTTATCTGTTCTCAATGAACTTTTTTCACATAGTTATGATTGCCGAATACTTAGAGAAAGTTGGAATGGACTTCCGTCTTCCTACCTCCGACTTTGAAATCTGACTTACTACCTCCATCATGAGCGAGCAATCAGAGATGAACACAACAATGCACAGACTGGTTTACAATACGTGACTCACATTCTCTGACCCCAAACAAACTCTAACACTTATCCTCTGATCACTCAACCGAAATCTTTAGAAAAAGAATTGCTGTAAATGTTTTAGTAAACGGCCATGCGGCTTTTTTTCAACATTACTCTAGGGTCACTATTATATAAAGGGCTAGTATGTTTTTTAACTAATTAGTTATGATCCGAACAGATCAATGTTTTTTGAGTGAAATTTTTGGCGCATTACGTAAAGTTAATTATTAAAACACTTACGGGCCACGCCATGTCAAGCGTCAAATTCAGATTTAAAAAAAAATTCAAATTTAGATTTTCCTTTCAATACAAAAAAACATAATTGACCATTTTGACTATTTTTTGTGTCCCTACATTATCCTTATTATTATTTTTTAAATTTTACCCACGACTGGTCATATTTGGTACCAAACGGAAGCTGAGGAAGCTGACCGGAACTGACAGGCGTACTTTAAATGGCTATAACTTCTTCAACATCTATAGAAAAAAGTCAATTAATACAAAATGAACCCCCTGTTAAGGGCTATCGTTTGGTATATTATTTTATTTTTTACGTCTAGTATTTTTTAAAAGTTCTAGGGTCAAAGTTAGCCATCTGATTTTTAATACTGTTATTCAGGTATTCCAGGTACCTGGAGTACCTGAAAAAATTATAAAAAATTCTAAATCTAAAAAAGAACCATGCTATCATAGGCAAAATCGTGTTCGGAATTGCGTTTGTTAGAACTAAAATTGCGATTTAAGTCACCAAAATCCCGCACCTCGTAGTGGGTACCATCTGGTCGGGTGGATATCCGCTCGGGTACCTGAAAAAATAAAAAAATTTGAAATCAAAAACAAACCATCCTATCATACGTGCAATCGCGCAGTGAATCCTGTTTGACAGGATAGAAATTGCGATTTTACCCACCAAAACTTCAAAACCCGGGTGGAACTACCTGGCCAGGTGTATATTAACCCGGAGTACCTGCGAAAATAAAAAAAGTTTAAACTCGAAAACAACCCTGCTATCCTATGCAAAATCGTGTGGCGAATCGGGTTTGTTAATACCAAAACTGAGTTTTTACCCCCCAAAACTCAGAAACCCACAATTTAAGCATTCGAAATTTGAATTTTGGAAAAACATAATGCTAATCTGTATTTGACAATGTACTGACTTTTGACACGGCGTCGGGCCTCTACGATTCAGAATACCTTTTTCAGGAAAATTTTCAAACAAATAAATTGAATTTTTTTCGGTATTTCGCAACTTTTGAAAGTAAAATTCATATAACATGTTGATATAAACTCCTACTCTTTGAGCCACAATAAATATAAATAGAACAAACACGAGATTTAAGAGAACAATGTAAGAAGTGCTTGGGTCTTTCAAAGGCAACAAATCAAAAATATAGTCGATAGGTCTGTTTATATGGTGGCATAATCATTCCTTGTCAATGACCAGTTCCTCTTTTTGGTTGTTTAATTCGGCCCTTTTGGCATCAATTAGAGCCCGTCTCTGTCGGTTAAGTTCCTGTCGTTTTGCTTCTATAACCGCCTTTCTTTGAAGCTCTTTCTCCTTATTAGCTGCACTATCGACATTCTTTAGACCGAGTGGTTTGGGCAATAACACCTTATGGCCATTCTCTGTTGATGGTCGACGACTTGTGGGTGGTAGCAGCAAAGAAGGCATAGAAGCTGCTGTGGTTAGTGTTTGTCGGGTGTTTGCCAGCCAATCAATCGACTCTTTTCCACTTGTTCAAAGCAATTGCGAATGTCTGCTAGCTGAATATCAACCAACGTCCAAAGACCATGTAAATCGTTGAGTGTAGTCAACTTATCAGCCGTTGCTGGTTCTGTGAATGTAAATCATTTATCATTTAAGTCATTTAACGGCTGCATGACGTTTGCTCAGAACGACAGTTGCTCAACGTACTAATTGCTCAAACGACACTTGCTCAAACGACAGAACGCCAAAAAGAAGGCCAAAAACGCAAAACGCCAAAAAGTAAATCGATGAGAAATTGTAGTTTTGAGCAAGTATCGTTTGAGCAACTTTCGTTTGGAGCAAACGTCATGCAGCCCAGCCCATTTAACACTCCGCATGTCATGCGTAGTCTTTAAAGCTCTTGAGCTCAGAATTTCACGCTGATCACGATGGCGTTTTCGGTCACAACAATATTTGACAACCCACACTTTTTAGTTCAGCCAACTTTTTCGTCCCAACTTTTTTTATTTATTTTTCTGGTTTTCGTAGGTGTTCCAGAAATGTTTCGAAGCTGGGCTCTGGGAAAGGGCACATCAACAGAATCTCAGCTATCGCACAAAGAAAAGTTTGGGCGGGACGGATGGTCTATTAGAGAGAATACGATAATTCTTTTGAGAGGAATTGAAATTCGATAGCAGGCTTGTTATATTAAGGAAAGTTTTATATGTAAATCGACCATTCTGAATACAAATCCGGTGTCAAAACTTCAAAATTGTCAGTGTGTACTGCAGTAAAGACAAATAATAGCTCTAAAAGGTGATTTAACTTACAGAGGGCATAACTTTTCAAAAATAAACATTTTTATTATTTTTTTTGCATATTCGAAATTCTGAGTCAGGACTCCTGATTCAGGAGCGCTAAATATTACGCATGATGGTCGGAGGGTTAAAGCTAGAAAACGAGAGAATTTTTCAGAAAAACCTGTAAAAAACTAACCAAATGGCTATGTAACTGCTTGGTGAACTGAGCCATTCGTTTCTTCAATAGCAATTCGGTTCGACCAACAGCCACTCGGACACTCTCGGAGACCTAATATCATATAAAATCAATTTTTTGTGCTTTTAAAGTTATAGTTACCGTATATCTTCTAATAAGGACCCACCTTCTAATAAGGCCTCACCTCCAAAGAGGGGTTGAAAATAAGGCCGCATGGGTCCTTTTTAGAAGATATACGGTATATGGTTAGAAAACAGCTGAAAATTTTGATATCTCATTAACTCAAAATAGCTTCCAGTTTTTTTTGCCAATTAGGATAATCTATTTTGAAAATTTTGATATACACATTTGATATACAGATTAAATGTAATAATTAAGGTTATGGAACTGACCGCAATCTGGTGAATTGCACTAGAATTCGGTAGATTTAAGTGGTCAATTGACCGTTTTAAAAAATTGGCCAATTGCGCAACTACAGTAACAACCAATATCAATAAAAAAAATAATCGAGCAAAAAGATTTGTAGATTTCAAATTTTTGAAATTTTAAGATCTGAGTTATCACTAACAAAATATAATACACGTAGCATGAAGCGTCTATCTAAGAATTTTCGGTGCATACCACGGATAAGTACTTTTAAAAGTTTAAAGTAAGTCCATGAAATATTTTAAACCCTAAAGCGAACCTCTTCGGGAAGCAGATCCTTCTGCAGTAAGTTAGTAGTCTTTTCCAAATGGGTTTGAAGAAGTTTTAGCACATCCTCTACCAGTTTCTTGTAACCTTCACCATCCAAACTCAGGCTTGTGGAGGAGAAATCTGGAAGTTTAAAGCAGTAACTGGAGCAATTTTCAAGTCGAGGATCTGAACAAAAATCTCAATAGAATTAATGCATTATCAAAATTTACAAATTCGTACCAATAGTAAGGCCATTTCCAGTAGAAGACAACAATTCCTGGCCATTTTGAAGCATTCTTGCAGAGATGTATTTGGGAGTGCTTCCATTTGCTAAAATTTTTCTGTTGAGTGGGCTCTCATAACTTCGACGAGCCGCATGCGGGTCGGGCGTCTTGGATCTACTGCCTGAACTTGGTCCTCCTTTGGGATAGCCATTGCTGATGTAGCCGTTAAGAACTCGAGACAGACGAACTAAAATTAAGTAAGGTAAAAAATCAAAATATTGAAAATAACTTACTGTATGATGGCTCCCGTCTCATTACGCCCATATCCCCTGGAGATGCTCCGTTCTCTGGTTTTTCACCTTTATTGCTCCCGTTTCAGACTAAATAAAAATATAAGGTTGAATAAGCTACCGTTTTCTTCAATAAGATCACAAGATCGCATGCCGTTTTGAACCCATTGTGGCATGTAGGCATCGAAAAGCAATATTACCCGCTTGAATTTTTCAGACATACCAAAATAGCTAGCTTGCCACCATGTGGGGTCAACCTGCGCACATTCCGGGCGAACGACAACTAACACTTATCAACTGCGCCAATAACGTGGGCAAGGGGTGGAAGTGCCATCTTCCTAACAACCTCCCCCTCCTCTATGCACAGTACGAAAGTTTATTGATCAGAAACCACGCTTCAGCCAACCCTCATGTCAGGATTGAATTTTTCTGTTTTTATTCTAAAAAAAGTTTCGTGGCGGCTTTGACAGGCACGTTGGATTTTATGAAATCGTGATTTTTTTCGTTATTTTTTTTTAAATTTTATTCATTTTTGTGCCAGCCTTCGTGAAATTTCCTGACGCTTGCTATTTAAAAATGTACTCAGAAATTTACAAGCAATGAATAAAATGGTCTCAAGAATTTTAGTGCTTCATCCGCCAACAATTCCTGCGTACGCCAGGTTGTATGGCGATCTGGGGGTCACTGCCATTAAGTTTCAAAAATTTTCAAGCTTACAACTTCGATGATAGAAGCGAGCTTTTTTTACTGCAAAGAGCTCGCCCCGGCTAGGTTGTAAGCCTCAAAGTTTTCGGAGCTTAGTTCAACGCTTGATGCACTGTTATGTACAGTAATTAGGCGAGTACTAACTCACTTTGAGAAACTCAGATGCCGGAGTCCATTTGATGGATTGGTCACAGCCATTAGCACTGACTGGTACTTGAGAAATGATGGCTGGTTTTGACTGAAATTTAGCGAAATGACTCATTTGGAATGAGATATAAATTAAAAAACCTCTTTGTCATGTTTAATAAGAGTGCTTTTAGAAGAGTTGCTCATAGATGCCAAATTTGAGTGTGGGATTCGCTGGGAGATCGGCATGTGATCTGCTTTGACTGTCACGCCATTCTTCTTGCCGTTGATAATGACCCTGGCCGAATTTGACATGCTGAAGAAGTAAAATAAAACTTTTGAAAATAAAAATGAAATATAAATGAATTTAAGTAATGGTAGACCATGTGAAATCCAAAACAGAGAAGGGTGCTCATAATTCAATGATTTTTACAACTATGACACATTTTACGTGACAAAATAAACCACCCACGTTTTGGTGTTCAAATGCTAGTTGATCCACTGAAATTTTAGAACATTTTTTGATTGAATAAAAGCCTTTCAAATACAAAGCCCGCCAAAATAAGATATATATAACGGGTGGGATGTAACTGAAGTGCGGATCTTGGCTTTTATAATGAGCTATCATACTTTTCTGAATTATTTTCAAAATGTAGAGATCAAAAAAGTAGATTCTGAAAAAAACATTTAAAATAATAAAGATTTGGGGTTCCAAAAAATACAAATCTTTTTACGGGTGGAGGCCCCCCCCCCCCGGTAACTTTGTATACGCATCGACATATGTCGTCTATTCTAATCTCGTTAGGTCCACACCTCATTTTTTTTTCAGCAAGTTCACTGATATCTAAGGCAAAAACTATCGAGCAATCGATTGTAACTATTTACAGCACTGCTTTGCTGTCAGCATCTGCCTCAATTTTTCGAATTTAAAGGACCATGGTTATTGCGCGCAGTGACATGTGCAAATTTGAATTGGCGGGGACACTTCTCTTTCGTCTAGAACTGTACTCTTTGGAGTCATCTCAAACTACTCAAAAGAGTACAGTGAGAGACAAAAGAGAAGTGTCCCCGCCAATTCAAATTTGCACATGCCACTGCGCGCAAAAACCATGGTCCTTTAAAGGAGCATATCAGCGCGTTTAAATTAAAATTATTTAAAATTAAGGCGGGGACCAGCAAGTTTTTAAAAATCGTCCTTGTTTTCACTCGTCTTATGACAATTCTGATATTTATGACTTTATCCTTCTTTTAAAAAGTTGGCAGAAAAGTTTTGTCGGATCAGATAGAGCGCTTATAGAAAACGGTCATGAGAGAAATAAATTGCTGGTCCCGCCTCACCCGGTGCTCACACAGCGAGTCGAGGTCGAGCTCGTGTTTTCTCAACCTTTTTGGTGACCAGAGAGAAATTTCCTATAGTTGTTCCCATTCTTTATATACCAAACGAAAGCTTAGATTCCAAGCTATCTTCTACATCAAAATTATTTCATTATCGTGACAAAAGTAAATGTGATGACTAGGGTGGTCGAGGTCCTGGTCGATGTACCTCGACCAGCCTCCAACTTTTGTGCTGTTACATAAATTTTTGTTACATCAACGAAATAATTTTTGATGTAGAAGATAGCTTGGAATCTAAGCTTTCGTTTGGTTTATATAGAATGGCAAAACTATAGAAAAATTTCTCTCTGATCACCAAAAAGATTGAGAAAACACGAGCTCGACCTCGAATCGCCTATGTGATCGAGGGGTTAATTGCCGTGTAACGCGCTGGCATGCCCTTAAACATTAGGACGGTCGAGGAGCCATTTATATTCATTGGACTCAGAATTCCAAGTTGAACATGATTGTGAAAAAAAATTGAAAAAGTTGGTATTTGCGGGTCAGCTGCTCTTAAGAACCAGCCAAGTCAAGATTTCTGCTTACGCAACTTCAAAGGGCAAATCTCATCAAATTTCATTATTTATTTTAGTGATTTTTAATTTTAAAGAAAGCAGAGATCACGACATTTCTAATGAGATATTATGAAGGTATTCATTATGATAAAATGCAAAAATTTTAGCTCAAAGAAACAATTGTGTCGTTTTTTGAAAACGTTGTTGATAATTAAATATGCAGAAAAAGTGTGATAAGGTCATTTTTTTAGTTCTCCATATATACAGGGCTCCGAATCTTCCTTTTTAAAAAAGATTTGTCCTTTTTTTTGGCACACCAAATCTTTTATCATTTTCGAAAATTTGGTCAAAATCTTTTTTTGCTTCAAAATGGCAACAAGCACTGGATAAGATGACCCTTTTACTAGAGATGGCAAATGGCCAATTCGGGACGGGACAAAATTTACTATGAAAATTTTCGGCACGGGACGCCGGGACGGGACAAGGTCAAAAAAAATTTCGGGACGGGGTTCGGGACGGGAAAATGGCCTTGGCCATGGCCATCCGGCCTCGGCTTACATCGTCCCATAGCCTCACTGCATTCAGAATTTTTGATCTTTGGCTACATCAGCACTTCGCCTCGGTTGCACAATTCCTGCGACCCACTCCTGAATACGTAATAAACGTAATATGTTGTTTAATAAAATTATAGATTCTACATTGTAAAGAAGACGGTAATCACCACGAATTGCACTGCGTAGTCCTAGAATCATGTCCCACATGGATGGATTCTCTTTGATAAGTTTGTTGAGTTTCGCATTATCACTCTCCATGTGGTTTTTGTGGCGAGGACGTCCTTCGATTGTCGCTTGATAGAGATTAGAGTGCTCACGCTTGAACAGTGGACGTTTTTCCCTGCTAGTTAGAGTCGCTTCTTGTCCTAGAACATTATTTCATAAAAACTAAATTCAGAATTCTTAACTATTACCAATCCACGTTCGTTCTACATAAGAAACCAGCCCTTGAAGTTCTGAGCGGGTCACCAACCTTTTGACCACATCATGAAAAAAGGATACCATTTGATTGAAGGGCGCAAAGAACGGCGTTAAGAGTAGGCGGACCTATTGAACACAATATTATACATAAATATTCTATGTACCAAATACCTGCTCATACACTTCAACCTCATTGACATATAGCTGAGAAATTCGTTCTTTCTTCAGGCGGCGAGTAATGGCTTGAACCAAGTGAAACGAGTCTCCCTCAACAGCGATACCCGTATTTAAACAGTTTGCACTGCGTTTTTGACTGCCCGCTCACAATCAGACTTGATGCGCTCTGGAACTAGCCCTGGATAGGCCTATAATATATTCTTAGCCATCTAAGCATGCAAAAAACCCAATAAATACTTTTTTGAGAAGTTTGAAAAAGCGAATATAGGTTTCTTCATCAGTAGATGGCAAGAGAGCAAAACGATTGGAAGGACAAGTCGATTGCACACTAGCTCCCCATCAGCTGCTTGTACCATCGTTTCTTTTTCACCCATGATAACGTAAAGCTAAATTTATTTGTCAAAGCTATAAAATATAAAATCCTATTACTTAGGAAATATACCGTCAAAAATTCTTGTCACGATAGCCACGTCGGGACTGCAACACACATCGATCATAGGTACCATCACCATACAGAAGATTGATAGGAGCCAGTATATCCTGAGTTTGGACGTGAGTATCACCAAAGAGTAAAATTCGCTAAACTAATAGGTAAAGAAGACATACTTAGCTCAAATAAAATCATACCTGAGGATCATCACAACCAGTGTCTTCAAGAACAAAGAGCTCACCATCGGGAAACGTCTTCAGCTGATCAGGAACTTCAAAAGAGTAGTCGGTAGGTGCAAGTCCAAGTCCAAGCTTTCGTCTTCGCTTCTTTCCAAGGCGCTGTCTCATACTGCTACTTCTTGCGGTGAACCTCTTTTGGGGTGAACCTCTTTCACTTTTTTTTGCCGTAAATTTACTTTTTTTTTGCCGCGAATGTACTTTTTTCTGCCGCAACTTTTTTGAATTTTTTTGCCGCTAATTAACTTGATTTGCCGCTTTTTCTGCCTGTTATCTATGTTTTTGACGCTTTTTCAGCGTTTATTATAAACACTGTTTATTCTCAACAGATAGCCTTTCAAACACAGAAATTATTCCTGCTTACATTTATATTTCACACCTTGTAGTTGAAGTACTGTTGAGTCTTAGCGGAAGGAAGGAGCGAGATTGGACACAGCAGAAGAGAGAGAGAGAGCGAGAGAGAGAGACAACTAGCTTTATTCTTTATTCCACACAAGACTGATCTGAACACAGACGTTCAGATCCTTATATACTGTTTCACACAACAATATGTATAAATCGTCGTAGGACAACAGACGATTTATACCAAGGACACAACACCTCCCCTTTAATTGGGTTCGGCAAATGAGAAGATTCTTTTTTATGTTTCTTCTTGAAGCATTCTTCTGGATGCCGTTTCAGCAAGGAAGCACCACCACCAGCATCCAAAGCAGCACAGGAATTGACGGGCAAAGCAGCAGCAGACTTGAGCATGGGCGGAAGTTGGAAGGCATCCAATAGCACAGCCAGTGTTTGACGAGTAGCAGACGACGAGAGCAAAGCAGCACGTGATGAGAGCGCATTCCGAGCATTCACCATTTCCTCCCCTCACGTTTGAGCAAAGACGGTTCATTTGACTGACGAGGAGAGTAGTGCGAATTCCAACACGGCTTTGAAAGCAGAGGTTTGGTCGGAAGCACAGCAGCAGTGGGTCTGGCAATATGTTTGGAAGGCACTTTGACAGCGGAAGCGAAGCAGCAGATTTCACAAGACGTTTGCGAGAAACTCGGAAGCAGCAGAGGCAGCAGAATTCAGCAGACATCCATTTGACGTCACAGCAGCAGTAGAAGAGGAAGCTGAATTCGGCAGATGTCCGGATGACATCATAGCAGCGGAAGCGAAGGCAGCAGGTTTTAGAAGATGTTCGCAAGGCACCTTAGCAGCAGCAGTAGAAAATTTGGAGACGGGTTCTTGAAGTTGAGCTTCGGCTTCATCTCGTAGACTTGGAGAGCTCCAATCATGACCACATCTTTGGCAGCAGCAGAAGTTTCAGCGACTTGACGGCTTGTTGAGTTTCGGGTTCAACATGATTGACTTGGAGAGCTCCAGTCACAGCAGCATCCTTGGCAGCAGGCATTTCGGAACTTCGGCATATTTCCACAGTATTTGAAGAATAGGGCAGCAGAGAGTCAAGGCGCTTTGACAGGAATCCAAGAGCAGACATAGCAGGCAGGCCAAGCAGATTTGGACATCCAGATTTGACCACAGCGAAGTTTTGCGTCGAGGACAAGCCATTAGCATGGAAGAGAGCGTTGCTTTCACCCAAAAAGTTGCACTTGGTCCCATCGAGGAAGCATCCTTGGAAATTTGTTGGAAGGATTTTGATTCCACCAATAGCAGCGATAGCAGACTGATTCAGCGTATTGACTTGAGCACCACAGTCCACAGTGAAGTCGATCGCAGTTCCATTGACCAGCACGGCAGTAGATAAGAGATTGCAAGCGGGACTGACTTGGCTTAGCATCACAGAAGGTAGCTGAACCATATTGATTCGGCGATTGGGCTGGAACTTCTTCTTGGCAGCGTTTGATTTGAAGTTTTGGAAGCGATGGCACTGGCTTTCCACATGTCCAGTTTTCTTGCAATTGGAGCAGATGTGATGAAAGAACGGGCATTCTTCAGACCAGTGCATTTGGTCACAGCGATAGCAGGCATCATGCGGCGGAGCACGATTTTGAGCAGCAGAATTTTGAGGAGTCTCTCTTTTGGCAACCACAGCATTGATAGAGTAAGGTTCGGCTCTTCTCTCCAGATGTTTGGCTTCAGCAATTGTAGACAGGTAGGCAGCAGCTCCTTCCATGATTTCTTCGAACTTGACGGCTTCTCCCTTTTCGTTGATTCGATGAAGAAGGCGGGTTCGGAGAGCAGCATCTTGGTTTGACTTGAGACCCAGCAGGAGAAGAAGGCAGTTGAATTCTTCTTCTTTGAGAGAGCTGAACTTGAATAGACGGAGCTGGCCCTTGAGACGGTTGACATAGTGACGGAATTCTTCCCTTCATCTTTGACTAGACGCAGGCACTCGAAGCGATCCACCACCAGCGAGCGAGAATGAGCGAATAATTTGGAAAGGCCACTAACTGTTTCGTCCAGATTGAAGTCCACCACATCTCTTGGAAGGCAGCTCTTGCGGTACTCAGAGAAGGCTTCAGACGAGAGCTTGGTCATGAGGAGCTTCACTTTGCAGAGATCCACCATGTTCGGAGCTGTGCAGTCGAGAGAGAATTTGAAGCGGGCCATCCAGTCTTCGAACTTGCTTGGATCACTGTCATCAGCTGAGAAGATTTCCATGTCTGGCAATTGAGGCAACGTTGAGATAGCAGGCGGAGCAATTGGAGCAGGCAGCGCATTGTCACCACCACCATTTCGCTGTTGAAGGAGAGCCACCATTTGAGCAATTGCTTGCTGCTGTTGAGCCATTGTTTGCTGCTGTTGAGCCATTGCTTCTTGATGTTGCTGTTGCTGAGCTGCCAGAATTTGTTTGAGCTGGTCCATATCCATTGCGACTGCGCCACTGTTGAGTCTTAGCGGAAGGAAGGAGCGAGATTGGACACAGCAGAAGAGAGAGAGAAAAGCGAGAGAGAGAGACAACTAGCTTTATTCTTTATTCCACACAAGACTGATCTGAACACAGACGTTCAGATCCTTATATACTGTTTCACACAACAATATGTATAAATCGTCGTAGGACAACAGACGATTTATACCAAGGACACAACAAGTACCCAAGAAAACTCTTGTTAAGGTGTCTTAGTAGTTGTACTTAAGATGTATAACTCGATAGTGGTACCTGGGTGATCAACAACATTCGCAATTTTTCTTCGATGGCAGAACCCATTATTTGGGTAATAGTATCGAGGTGGTCTTATGGCTTGTTGATGTTGTTCGAATTAGAGTTCGAGCTCGGGTAAGAGGTGTTCATTTACTCAAAAACCCGAAGTCGAACTCTTACTCGAACAAAGTGAACAAGCCGTTACCTAGTTTGTACGGTACCAACAAGGTGCTTGCCGTATATCTTCTATCAATTTCTTATAGGTGGACAAATTTCGTTCGTAAAATCGATGTTTTTCATGATAACGCCATTAAAATGGCACGATTTTCTACAGGGTACCATCGTTTTTCATTACTTCTGCTTGAATCCTAAATATTTCAATTCTAGAGGTAGTGCTTTTTCATAGTGATACCTGGTGGTTTCTCCTGATACCTGGTGGTTTCTCATCCACTTTAATGCCTACTGTTCCTTTAAAAACTATTTTTCGAAAAATATCTGAGAAACCGCAGCTTTTAATTTTCAAATAAAGTATATTTGAAATTAGTGCCCAAATGAGACTTGCCCAAATTTAGTCTGCTGTTTTCATGTACTTAGTCTGGATTGAGGTTGTTTAGTGCAGTTTGGGGTATCTAGAGCTGTTTTAATGTTTTTCAGTGGTTCGGGTTTGTTTAAAGTAGCGTGAGTTAGTTAGAGGTGGTTTGAAATTGTTTAGAGTAATGCACCTTTGAGAATATTTACTTAATAGGTGGGCACATGTGCTGTCCGTATCTAGTATCGCATGGAAATCTTTAAAATTCAACTCAAAACTAATCTAAAAATCTCTGGTTCGGATCCCTCTGGGTGCACACTTCATGTTTTTTCATTGATTGAGTTAAACTTAGATTGAACTAAATTTTTACTTCTAAAACTTAAGTAAAGACTACCCAGATATATTTTCCAGACCCCAGAAAAATAGCGCCACGCATTTATTAGTGACAACTTCCGTACGCTGGCCTACACCCAAGACTAAGGGCTAAGCCTAAATTTGTTGTTCCAAAGGGTAGTTACAGCGATTTTTGAAAGGTCAGATTTGGAGGGAGCGGTATTCGCTACTAGCGCCGCTTTACCTATTTTATTGACATTTGAAAGGACGGTAGCAAATTTCTAAACTTAGAGCTGCACAAAAAACTTGATGGAAATGTTTTTATATCAAAATTACTTTAGAAATGTGAGTAGCTTGGGAGGGCTTGCTCTGGTAAAGAACGGTCCAAAAAGTCTCCTGTTTGCGTAGCAACATTTTCTCGGATAAAGTTCTAGGCTTCACAGGGGCTGTGCAAGCTCATAAAAAATAAGCAGGGAATTATTAGATTATAAGATATCAAAGCAGCTACAGTCGAGTCTCGATATAACGCGACCCCTCGGGGCCGTAAAAAGGTCGAGGTATATCAGGGGTCGCGTTATATCGAAGGTAAATTTGACTGACTTCCTTTTGCTGGGATCATTTGAAGGGTCGCGTTATATCAAGGGTCGCGTTATATTAGGGTCGCTTTATATCGCGACTCGACTGTTGTAACAAAAATGGGTGATTTTTTGATAAAAAAGCAGGTCTGAAATCTTAAGTAGGTATTAACTTCAATAATTGTGTAACTGCTTACAGTCTACTTGGGCCTTCAAGAGCCTAAGGATTATTTTGATACCAAACTCGTAAATAAAATATTAAAAAACATAAAGCATGCACCAGAGAGATCCGGACCAGCAACGTTTAAATGGGGTTTAATTTGAATTTACACGGACGATAGATGTAACCTTTTTTTGAAAAAAAAAAAGTATGATAAATGAAGATATCCTGCTATCAATTAAAACGTTCTGAAGGATTTAGTTTGGTTGACCTAGGTGTATCACACAACAACTGTGTTTCTTTGAACGTCCATGCTCACCGAAAATCCTCCATTAATAAATCCAGCGTTATTGACTTCAAAAACAACATTCATTATTAGAATAAAGCTGCGGCAGAAAAAAGCGAATTTATGGCAGGAAAAAGTAAATTTACGGCAAAACAAAGTAAGTTTAAGGTAAAAAAAAGTAAATTGGCGAAAAAAAAATTTGCGGCAGAAAAAAGTAAATTAGCGGCAATAAAAATATTTTTGCGGCAAGAAAAATTAAATTTACGGCAAAATGAAGGAAAAAGTTGCGACAAAAAAAGTATTTTTACGGCAAAAAAAAGTAAATTGGCGAAACGCACATTTGCTGCAGAAAAGAGTAAATCAGCGGCAAGAAAAAGTAAATTAGCGGCAAAAAAAGTATTTCTGCGGCAAAAAAAGTCTTTTTACGGCAAAAAAATTCTTTTGAAAGGTTTGCCCCTTAAAATCGTGTGAGAAAACCTTTTTGACAAAACCAAGATACTTACCAAACCCTTGTTTGCTAACAAACCCAATTTCCCACAGAATTATGAATGATACGAAAAACATGTATTCATCAGAATTTTCATCGAAGGTTGACTGTAATCGAATAGAGTCTTCGTAGAAAGCTCATACAAATATTTAAGAGTTACTACAGTACAGTTTTTGAAGGCAAGAGTTTGTGAAATAGTAAGTTTGTGAAAACGCAGTTTGTTAAATTGCAGTTTGTGAAAATGCATTTTTGTGAAATTGGGAGTTTGTGAAATTGAAGTTTGTGAAAAAGCAGTTTTGTGAAATAGTGAGTTTTTGAAAATGCAGTTTGTGCACAGTTGATTTAATTTCAGTGGATTGCCTCCAAAATGCCACTGGAATTTTACTAACTCTAGAAATCCAGTGGATTTCCACTGGCATTCCAGTGGCAAAATGGTGGATCCAATAAATTTCCACCAAATTTAGTGGTAAATAGGCGGAATCCACCGATTTGCCACTGGATTGCCACTGGATTTCCAGTGGAAACAATGGTTAAATTAGGTGGAAACTACTTATTTGCAACTGGAATGCCACTGGATACCCAGTGGAAGTTTTGACTTTTCAGCAGAAACACAGGACAAAAGCGTTTCAAGCCTATCTTTCGTTTATTGTACAGATAAAAACATCCTTATCGGTAGGGTTATTCCATATCGCGACATTTCATATCTCGATATTTCATTTATTTTCTCTAAATTTTCCCAAATTTTTAAACAAAAGTTTTTACCATCTGATGACTGAGATTTCAGGCTGCAAAATGGTATTTTCTAACCCGTGGCTTGAAAAAATGTTGGCCTACGGGCCAGCTTTTTGTTCAAAAACACCTTTTTGAACAAACCAAGCTTTTCACCAGAAAGCCAGTCCGTAGTCCAACATTTTTCAAACCCAGCCCAAAATATACTATTTTGTAGCCTGAAATTTCAGCTATTAGATGGTAAAACCATCTAATTAAATGTCTAAAAAAGTAAAACTTTTTTTCAAAACTACCATTAGCTTAACTACAAGGGGCCGGTTTCAGATTTACGTCAATCGGAGTTTATGTTATTGGAAGCTTTGACTGTACTAAAAATACTTTCACGAATGATTGACAATTAAACAGAGTTAAAATACTTACGAAATTCACACAGCACCCGTTACAAACTGACTGAATTATTCTTTGTAAATTTTGCTTTAAACCATTAGATCAATCATTTAGACCAGATGGTTTCAGTGAGTTTGTTCAAACCATAATCCGTATGGTCAACACGGTATTTAAGTGGCCGAACTGTTATCGAAACATTCGACTAATATCTGGTTGGTCATTTTATACGTTACGGTGCAGTTCAATTATCATTCACGTGGCCCAACTACTCATATCAAAATTTACTTGAGCTTGTGATCATAATAACTGGCTTACTGCACTATCTTCGGTCGTTTTGAGGAGTTCAGATTGGTTTAGGCAGGTTAAAACTGATTAAGAGTGGTTTGAAGGGATTCGGGGTGATCAGGGCAGGGGTATTCTATACTAGGGTCGAAAACTCTAATTTTTGCTAAAAAAAAGAATTTTTCGTCAAAATTCACATATCGTAGTCAATAATCGGGCGCTTACAATGGGATGTCGAAGTCGGATGCCGAAGTAGGATGTCGAAGTCGGTAGTGAGGTCAGGGTGCTTATAATGGAGGTAGGAAGTAGGATGTCGAAGTCAGGGTGCTTACAATGGGCCTTTATTTTGCTTATTACTGATTTCACTTTTTCAGGCCTTGGTGTACATTAGCTTGCAGAACACAATTTTCATATCAGAAACTACGTAGAATATGCATGCATCACCTTTAAATGACCAATTTAGAAAATATTTCTATTTCCCCTAATACCTATTTGGCGCTCTCGCAATTGTTTCGCACTCCACCGAGTACTGAATTGATTTTCAAAGAAACCATGCCATTCTTTATTTGCAACTAACACAACATTTAAAACAGCAAAAATAAAGCTTTGTATTCATCAAAATTACTATGAATAAACCAGTAAAAATGACTTTTTTGGACCTTAGTTTGTGACACTTTTTCAATGATCATTCAAAGATTTTTTTACCAAAGTTCTTAGAAAAAAATCCAATTTCTTATGGAATATCCATCTCGGAAAAATTTTCCCGACCAAATTTTCGAAAATTTTGGGTCCCTTAGTCCCGCTATGCTTTTCTTGCGGGTCGAAGGTTCGACTCCATCTTGAAAACAACTTTTTTTGAAATTGTAAATTTGCTAGAGGCGCTATTAATAGACGATGAAGACGATGATGATGAGGAGGAATAACGAGTTCCGCCTAGGATAGGCAGTTGACTTGTCCTTATTTGAAAATAACTGGGAAAAAAGGTTTAAAAAATGTAAGACGGAGTCGAACCTTCGACCCGGAAGAAAACCATACGAGGGACCAAGAGCATGTATTGAAGATCCAATCTTGACTTGCCTGTGCTCCGTAAAAATTACATGGCTTGATTTAATTATTGGAAATATGAAGAAATCTGACTCATAGAAAACATTGCAATTGATGATGCTTGCCTGTGCTCTCTTTCTTATCTTTTTTCAAAAGTGATGACACCATCATGTACCTCTACGACTCTAGTTTCTAATGAGGTATTGTTTATCACAACGTCTTTGCAAAATTTGGTACAAAAAATTAAAAGTATGAAGCAAATTATTTTTTTATTTGCTTCATACTTCTAATTTTTATTCCAAATTTTGCAAAGAGTGATAAACGATACCTCATTCGAAACTGGAGTCGTAGAACTACATGATGGTGTCATCACTTTTGAAAAAAGATAAGAAAATTTAGTAAAAGCAAGCAAAATGAAAATTTGCCATAAAAAAGAGTACAGGGTGGGCCAAATTTTTTGGAACACTTCAAACGAGCTTCAAACAGCTTGTTGTTGTTGTGCAAAAAATCGACGTTTATAGAACACAGGGGGGACCAAGGCAAATTCGAAAATTTTGACCAAAAATTTTTTTCAAGCTCCATGCACCAAAAAAATTTTTTTTTGATTCTGAGTCGAACGGCGTTTACAGAATTTCGAAATTTCATCATAGAAAAAGTTATGATCGTTTAAAGTGTTCCAAAAAAATTGGCCCACCCTGTATTTCTGATACAAAAAAGGTATTTTAAAATGTTATTCTGTGCATTATGGCTCAGATAACTTTTTTTTTAAAATGATTAACCTTTTTCTTTTCTTACTGTATCGATTTATCATGCAACTCCGAACTTCTTGAACTCTATTTTGAGTTGGAGTGGGAGATGTCGTCGGAGCTGGATTAAAGTGTGTTCACGATGCCAAATACTCCGACTCTAACGCCAACTCCAATTCCGGGTTTCTGAAACCGAGTAGCGCCGAAATCCCCATCTTGTATGAGCCCCGAATAGGTTATATGACACACGATCCATAACACCAAAGAATAATTTATTAATGTGGAATATACATTGACCACTTAATACCGAGAATTACACTTCTAATAGGTGAAATAAACATCTCACAATTACAGCCAAATACAAATCACCAAGAAACACCCATTCAATTAAAATACTTAATAAATACACATATTTTCTCAATGCAGAGAATTTTCGGATATAGCATCTTCATAATCAGATTCGGAAGCATCAGAATTCTCAGCACAGACTTTTCCCAATAGAAGAAGAGCGATGAAGGTGGCAGAAACTAAAGCTAAGAGGATTCCCACTCCCAGAAGCGACGCATAAAGAATAGGCGAACCTGAATATTTTTAGTCGGAATACAGATATAAAGGAAAGCATTGACAAATTACGACACTCAAAATTAACACACTTGTCTTTATTGGAGTCGGCGATGGAGTGTCGGATGCATTATGGCTCAGATAACTTTTAGAAGAAGACTCAGTCGATTGCATGTCTTCTTCGGCCGTACTATGCGACCATTCAGGTGTTGATGAAGCAGGATCAAGATGAGCTTTTGTCGATTTTGGACTTCTAGTTCTTTTCAAAATGACTTGGAAACCAATAGGCTTGCAGCCTCCATGCATCTTTTCCTGTAACAAAAAAATAGCATTAAAAACCAATTAAAAACATGCACCCAATCCTTGTCATAGATTTGCACGAACGACCAATGCTTTGGCTTATAGAAACACAATTCATCACCACTAAATAGTGCACATCATACTACAAAAGTTGAAATAATATCAAGACTTACTCAAGAGATACAATCTTGACTTGACTGTGCTCCCTAAAAATTACATGGCTTGGTTTAATTATTGGAAATATGAAGAAATCTGACTCATAGAAAACATTGCAATTGATGATGCTGTACACATTTGAAGGGAAACACTGGCTGTTTTAGCAACTTTATCATAGATACATGAGCCTTTTATCTGAAACGAAACAGCCATTTCTCGTTGATTGACGGGACAAAAATACATGTGAGCCACATGGGCATTCTGTTGTATCTTCATCGTCTTCTTGCAGCGAGTTGCATTTGCCATTTTTGTAAGAATAGATATTGCCGAAAGAATCAACGACAATCCCCGCTATTTTGACTGATGCGATATTTCTTGAGATTTCACGTTTGTCGGTTGATTCAAGCACTTTTCTGAAGGGGATTAGAGATCAGGAACAACGGAAATTATTATGACTTACTCACTGCCTTTGCCCACCAATTTAAAAGTTTCTCGAAAAAGACCGCCATGTAGCTTGAAAAAAGCTTTTATTGTCTTAGAATCTTCCAAGAAGAGTTCGACGTAGTTACGGTGCTTTTGTACTAATTTTTCTAGAATAAAATTGTAAGAGTCCAGACAGGTGTAGTTTGGATAGCAACTAACCAGAATATGTTCCGTCGGCATCACGAACATGCACATATTGCGTACCATGAGGGTCCGAAAGGATCCAAGCCATTAGTAATTCAGTACCCCGGAAAACAGATTCATCTTCAAGGTCGTCTATGCAATCCAAATCTAAAAAAACTTAAAATAAATATTGGCACAACCTAAAACTAAGTAGAGGATTAATGTATACCTTTTTTCGCATCGCTGAACACAAAGATATTGCTTAAAAGAAAGAGAACGATGGCCAAACAGTAACAGCGGAACCAACAACGCATCGTATTTTTTCGTTTAAGGCCACAGCTTTTCTAAATCATCCGAAACGTTTATTTTGATTTTCATGGATTCATAAGGTGTACGGTCAGTTAGCGACGGTGTCAGTTAGCGACGCTTTTTTTAACGATCAGTTAGCGACGGTCAATTAACGACGGTTTTTTCAAAAATTTAAAAAGTCATTTTTATCCCAAAACAATATTTCAAATAGGATCAAAATCAACAGCAGCGGGGACACTAAACTAAATAGCAATTTATCAACGGTGTTTCTGTTCTGTTCACTTATTTCTGCGAAATTATATGAGAATATCTGCTCATAGCTCTGTTTCATTCACAGCCCTATTCCGTTTATATTTATTCATCATTATTACATAGGTACTAACGATGTTTCAAGCTATGAAGGGAGAAGGACTGAGCTACTGCACACGGAGAAGATTGGAAGAAGAATGCTAGCAATCACTAAGTGCCCAGAAAAGCCAGATTCTCACTGCTACGAATGGACGTTCAGCAATGGAAAACCGCGCAAAGATGGGACGGAACGGATCACCTTTCTCTGTGCTGGATGCCTATCCTTCCGCCAAGCCAAGAATAGGAATATTTCCAAGACACTCCATTGCCGTCGTTGATCGCCATTCGAGGGACGGACAATGAGATTCGCTAGGCCGGAGAAGGGAACGGAAATGAGCATTGCTTTGCTGGGCCAAGGAAGAGAAGTAATGTAACCATTGTTGTCGGTGTTGTGTCGGTTGTTATGCTCATTTGGTTGAATAAAACTTGTGGTGAAGGTTGTGAAGCGTTTGGTTGGTTGTCGCTAACTCATCGTTGAAATAAGCGTCGCTAACTGACCGTAGCTAACTGATCGTTAAAATAAGCGTCGCTAACTGACCGTTAAAATAAGCGTCGCTAACTGACCATCGCTAACTGACACCGTCGCTAACTGACCGGTCCTCGATTAATAAATTATTCCTTCATAATATTTTTTTACAGGGTGTCCCGAAAAAATCCACTTCACTTTGGCTAACAAGGGCCCTTTATATACGCATCGCCTTAGGTCACAGGTTCGACTACCACTGGCTGCAGACCTTATTTTTTTCTCCTTTTATTTACAAGTTTAGTGTCAAAATGTAGCCAAGCTTCTGGGCTTTCACTTGAGCTATCATACAGATGAAAAGTTGGTATAAAGTTAGGGCTAAAATATAAAAAATCCAACTCAGTGAAATCCTCAATAGGACTATACCAGTACTTTTCGGTAGTATCCTGGAACTGACGTTTTTTCGCAATATTAATTTACACACTCATTTGCAACCTTACACTCAAAATGTAGCCCTGCTTCTTGCCGTCATTTTCAGCATACGTTTGTATAAATCATGTAAATTGAAATCGCAAAAATAAATAATTGCCAAAAATCGCAAAATTGAGGCAGTTGATGACAGCAAATCAGTGCTGGAAACGGCTGCAATCGATTGCTCGATGATTTTTGGACCTACAAGTCAAAAAACTTACTAAAAAAGTAAATTAAAACACCCAATTAAAACACAAATTAAAACACCCCCAGAGGGACTAGAACTTTTGACAAAAGGCGATGCGTATATAAAGTTCCCCCCCCCCTTTAAAACTATTCAAAAAAGACGAATTTCTACAAAACATGACTAAAATTTGACTTTTTGCCTTGAGGAACCAATGTGAGCTATCGGTTTATCGAGGGTTGACTGTAGCACGCTTCTGTCAGTCGAAAATGAGTATCCCACTCATAAAAACACGTTTTACATTCGTTAAATGGTTTAATCTTCAAGAAAACATTATTTACGGGCATTTCGTGATTTTTTGGAAAAGCACAACTATACCCTGCACATCACCTAATAGACAACTTTGCACTTCTTTACAGCTTGAATTGATTAACCAAAAAGTGGAATGAGACAAAGAGTTGAAATAAAGCTTTGAGCTGTGAAAAATCTCAATTCGATGGCTACATAATATTCTTTTTTAGTGAAAACTATTCAAATAATGATGCATTAAAGGGGCATGCCCGTGCGTTAAGGCGCGAACCAGCAGTTTTTTTCGAATTTTCTCGAATCGTCCCATTTTTCACTCGTTCTGCGTCAAATCTGATATAGATGACCTTATACTGCTTTTAAAACTAGACAGAAAACTTAAAAAATCTAGACGAGAACGAATGTTAAAATTTATCGAGAAAAAAAAAGAACTGCTGGTTCGCGCCTTTTCTCCCCATCGGGCACGATCATGCCCCTTTAATCAAACAAATAGGTGTTTGAATTGATAGCATAAGTGCTGGATTTCATGATTTTTGACTAAGATTCGAAAAAATGCTGGAAAAAGTTAACTAGGCGGTGAATTTATTAATATAAGAACGCTCCTCATAAGATACGCTTTTCGGGAAATTTCTCTAAGTATGCTCTCCATAAGATAGCCTCCCCATAAGATACGCTCTCCATAAGATACCTCTCAGGCCGGTCCCGAGGGGTATCTTATGAAGAGAATTGACTGTACTAACATGTTTTAATCTCCCAAACCATTCCCAATTACAGCAGACCAACGAAAATCGCTCAAACTGACTCAAATCACTCAAAATAAGTATTTTGGGGTGGTTGAGGGATTTTGTGGGGACTGACATATGACTCGGTACAACAAATGACTCGGTACACCGACTCGGTACAAGTATGACTCGGTACATATACTCGTACAACGTACGACTGGGTACAACGAGTCAGTACAACCTACGACTCGGTACAACGAGTCGGTACAACCTACGACTCGGTACAACGAGTCGGTACAATTTTTTCAAATTTTTATAACAAATTGTATTTTTTGTACCAAATTTTCTACTTCTTGTACGTAATCGACTAAACTCACCCTCGAAAATTTGCACCACTTGCTCCTGGATATGGATTGAATGGAACGAAACAGTTAACTTTCTTATTTTCATCTACCTACCTGGACATCTATTCACCTGAGGTATCCATTCTCTCCAGATATATCCATCCATTTAAATCCGTATTTTCATACCACCTGGCTACTAATACCTAAGTAGGAGCATTACTAAATCCAATAATTCGGATTCTGGATCCGGATACCCATTTAAGAGAGATATCAGATAGTTTTGGTCATTTAAATTAGTTTGTGACTGTTATCCTAGAAAAAATGATGTTAAATAACACTAGGATTTTAACCTGTAGCCTCAAAATTATGTACAGGGTGTCCCGAAATTACGCGCACATCAAAAAAATATTTGTGTAGGCAACCGCTTGCCCCGATCGATTTCCGTTTTCGGGAAGTCTCCAGAATTACGGGTTTTTAACAATCAACAACACAGACTTCACATTCCTCTTTATTCGTACAAGAATAAACAACCACCAACAACAATAAAAAAATGATAAATTGCGACAAAAATAAAGACCTTTTGGAACACCTACTGTCGATTATTCGGAACATCCCTTCTGGTCCAAGTTGGAATTGCTTCACACAAAGTCGTTTTGCATGCTCTTGATTCTTGAAATCAGCCATTATCTAAACGTTAAACGCATTAAAAAAAAAGATATACAGTCAAACTCGATATAGTGCCCCCCCTTCAAGTTCGTTCCCACCTAGGGTCCGACACTTTTTTTAACCCCATTTTTAAAATAATTTATCGATTCTGTTTTGACAGTCTGGTCGCAAATATCGTAAGAATTCCGATTTTGCCGATCGTTTTTTAAAAACTAAATAGTTTTTGCATTTAAAAAGCAAAACCTCGATATAGTGGCCCTCTAATTTTTTTAAGGGGGGCCACTATATCGAGGTTTTGCTTTTTAAATGCAAAAACTTTTGGTACTAATTCGGTTTACACCCACCCCAGTTTTTGGGTTTATCGGTTTCTATGTTGCGACAAACATATTTTATTTATTCACATACATACAGTTCAACAATCTGTGCGGCAGAAAAGTGTATATTTGCGGCAAAAAGTGAAAATCTGCGGCAGAAAAGTGAAAATTGCAAGTATATTTGCGGCAGAAGCAAATTTGCGGCAGAAAAGTGTTTTCATCGTAAAATTTTAACAATTCTTTTGCAGTGAAATACCATTGCAGTATTTTTGAGGGCTCTAGGTCAATTTGTCCACGGTCTATTCGTCCACGGTCAATTCGTTCACGATCAATTCGTCCACGGTCTATTCGTCCACGGTCAATTCGTTCACGGTCAATTCGTGGGTGGGGTGGGGTGTAAACCGAATTAGTACCAAACTTTTTAGTTATTAAAAAACGATCGGCAAAATCGGAATCCTTACGATTTTTTGATACCAGACTGTCAAAACAGAATCGATAAATTATTTCAAAAATGGGGTTAAAAAGTGTCGGACCCTAGGTGGGAACGAACTTGAGGGGGGGGCCACTATATCGAGGTTTGACTGTATCATGCAGACAGCATAAATCAAATTGAAATTGATAACATATAAGCTCCATTCATACTCCCGCGGGACACGGGACACGGGACAATTTTTCAAACACGTTTTTGTCTCTATCTCGGCTCCCAGCCATCATTTTTCACTACTTTTAATAGATCTACAAGGGAACAGACCATGCTCTACAGCATAGGGATAACAGATTTACCATGATCAGTATCGAAAACGGTTTTTAGGCTGTCCCGCAGGTCAATGTCCCTGGGACAAATTCCTATATTTGTACCGCGGGACATTGACCTGCGGGACAGCCTAAAAACCGTTTTCGATACTGATCATGGAAAATCTGTTATCCCTATGCTGTAGAGCATGGTCTGTTCCCTTGTAGATCTATTAAAAGTAGTGAAAAATGATGGCTGGGAGCCGAGATAGAGACAAAAACGTGTTTGAAAAATTGTCCCGTGTCCCGTGTCCCGCGGGAGTATGAATGGAGCTATAAAAAAATTGAGACAGAAAGGAAATGTGCGCGTAATTTCGGGACACCCTGTAGTTTATGTAGAGTGAAATTACCGCGGGTGAATTTCCTGGAATGTAAATTCACCACAGGGTAAATTTAGTGGAGGAAGAATTAACCGGAGGGTAAGTTACTGCTACCTGTTGAAACCAAGCCCCTCTGCGCCCCTGAAGGGGCGCAGGGGGCTTGGTTTCTTGGCGTCGGCAGTTGGCCTCGACGGCAGTTGGGCGTCGGCAGTTAGTTTCGTCGGCAGTTGACCCTCGTTCCCTCATTTACGTCAAAACCGGTACCGGACAATATTTCGCCGATAATTATTTCGCCGACAAAATTTCGCCGACATTATTTCGCGCGACATTATTTCGCGTACTATTATTTCGCCGCGACAAAATTTCGCCGATATTTTAAGTGTCGTTTTTTTCTGATTCGCGACTTTTTTCTGGCTGATTTTAAGGCGATATCAGTTTATGTAAATATTTTATGCAATCGTGGGTTCCTTTTTGGTCTCCTTTATTTATGTTTCATCTTTACGTATCTGTTGTGCCAGGCTTACCGTATTCTCTCTAATTATACACCACCCCTGATTCAAAATCGTGTTCTTGGCATTGTGTTTTTGACTTTTTTTTGGAGAGTGCTCATAGGTAAGTTACTATCCATTGTGTAGCTCATCTAGAGTTGCTTAATTAGCCGGGTAATAAAAAATTGGATAATTGTCCGGATAATTATCCGGATAATTATCCATAATTAGCCGAAAACCAGCTAATTATGATTTTATATCGGTAATTGATCAAAAATTGCCTAAATCCTTGAATTTATACACAAACCAACTTCATTGACAACTATAATACATATCAACTCATATCATGGCGGTTCAATCATAATCATCGAGGAATAAATCAATATCCGCAAAATTTTGTTTATCTTCAATTTCTGTTCCACTTCCGTTTTTTCCTATTCGGCGTTTGACGTGTGCTCCTTCTCGAATAAACCGGCGTACCCTTTCAGGTTGGTTTACCTTGGTCCCCCAAGGCAAAAAGTCGATTTTTGGTCAATTTTTTTTTCTAAAAATGGTCGTCCGCGCCCTAAAACATGTTTTCTACACGTATCAACCCTTGAAATATCGAAAAAAAGTGGTTAAAACTTGATTTTGAACGAGTTCAAGATTGTGTGGTTTAGCCATACGAATTCTCCCCAACACATTCTTTCATTGATTTTTGATAACGGCAAAATATACGTTATAATTTTGGAAAAACATAACACCGAGTCTAAGTTCCCATATCAGGACAACAACATTTTGAACAACTATTTAATTCTGAGCAACAGAATTATAATTAGCCGTATTTTATATGGTCGGCTAATTACGAATAATTAGCCGGATAATTATCCGATAATTATCCGGATAATTGTCCGGATAATTATCCATTCAGCAACTCTAAGCTCATCTCAATGGATAAAAAATAGATAGTAACTTGCCTATGAGCACTCTCCAAAAAAAAGTCAAAAACACAATGCCAAGAACACGATTTTGAATCAGGGGGTGGTGTTATAATTAGAGAGAATACGGTATGTGTACTATATTTTTTAAATATCTCTTCGAAGTATGGCTAACTTTAACGTTGATCCGAATCGGCTGCGTGGTGTTTTAGTGGCTGTCCAGGAAAATAAAGTATGTTTTTTGGTTATTTTCTCTTCTGCTGTAGCATTCGAAGTTTTTACTTCAAGTCGATCGTCTCCTTATTCGTCCGCACGCTGCTATATCAAATCAAGGAAATGTCAAGCTTTTTCAATGTGAACATTATAGAAGCACATCATCAAAAAATGGCTGCTGAAATAGGATTTGCGCATTCAAATCTGTAGAGATTCATCAATGCAATGAAGGTAAAGAAGGTAAAATCTTCACAAAATAAAGTGTAGGTCTACAAAATGTTTTTAGCGGCGTGCGGTCAATTGATCTACAGTCAATTGGTCTACAGGTCAATTGATCTACAAATTAATTTAAACTAGATTTTTAAACTAGATTTAGTTAACATATTCTAGAGCTTTGTTGAAGAAAATTAGTTGTTCGGCTTTTTTCGCATCAAGTTGTCCCCTTCTGTACTCAAACACGTCTCTGCCGTGACTAAAGAGCTGCTTACTAGCCACAGATATTTATGGTGCCGAGAGAAATCGGCGAGCATGGGTTCCGGCGGGATTCGGGATTGGGATCATAAAAATTTCGGGATTGGGACTTGGGATTTGGCTTTTGGACTGGCGGGATTCGGGATCGGGATTTCGAAAATTTTCGGGATCGGGATTGCGGGATTCCCATGGGATTCCCGTCCCGTTGCCAAGCCTAGGTACCACCACTAACTCACTTCCACCTGAGTACACACACCTAGGGACTGCCTTTATATAAACATCTGAGTGCCTTCATAGGTACACCTAGGTACGACAACCTGAGTACCAGCTGAATAACTACGGTGTACTAAGGTACTCCGAAACAGGGCTTCCTGCAAGTCAAATTGCTGTTTTAGAAATATCGAACCATGTTTAGGACACGATTCTGGATAGGGTACAATGATTTTTAACTATTTCAGCTAAATGCAAAATCCACGCACACAATGTGGAGTCTTTACGCCTAAAGGATATTAGTACCGCGTCGGCTAGTATAAAATGACTGACTATGTGGTCAACAGGTAGTACAATTAATAATATCAGCTTGTCAATATATACTGGATAAATAGATTTTGAAAAAAATCGAAGATTTCGATCATTATCTACGTGGTTTAGCCGATAGTTCATACGCCTACCCATTAAAGATTTGTCAGTGAAAGATGCGAAGGCTAGAAGAGGAGTAAATTTTGGACGTCTTTTATTTACCAACAACGACTGATTAACAAATACGGAGGTTCTCGATAAGGAAACGCAATCTTGATCCACAGCTTCAATTCCAGAGAATAGAACTTGCAAATAAAGCGACGGCTTTTAGTGAGTAACAGAGCTTAGAAACAGGCTGGCAGGTCATTTCTTAGACTGACGGCGCTTTTCGCTTGAGACCTGGGGTCGTATTCAGGTAGGTTAGTAGAGTTTTGGATCAAGAGTTACTCGTGATCTACTCGACGTGTTTCAGACAGGCCGAGTAGGTTCAAAGATCACGAGTTACTTTTGATCTACTCAACTCGTTTCAGACACACGAGTAGAGTTTGGATCAAAAGTTACTCGCGATCCTACTCGAGCAGCGAGTAATTTTTGATCTGAGTAGAATTGAGATCTTCTCGCCCAACTCGAGTTCTACTCGCCCAACTCGACTTCCAAGCCCGAGTTTTACGAGTAAATAATTTTTTTATTAATTTTCTCGAGTTCTACTCGCCCAACCGGCTTTCTAACCCTGAGTTTTACGAGTAAATTTTTTTTTTAATTATTTTTTCTCGAGTTCTACTCCCCAACTCGGCTTTCTAACCCGAGTTTAACGAGTAAATTTAATTAAAAAAATTAATTTACTCGTAAAAACTCGGGGTTAGAAAGCCGAGTTGGGCGAGTGGAACTCGAGAAAATCAAAAAATTTAATTTACTCGTAAAACTCGGTGGTCGGAAGACGAATTGGGCAAGTAGAACTCGAGAGAATTAATAAAAAAAAATTTACTCGTAAAACTCGGGGCTCGGAGCCGAGTTGGGCGAGTAGAACTCGAGTTGGGCGAGTAGAACTCGAGTTATGCGAGAAGATCTCAATCCTCCTCAATCAAAAATTACTCGCTGCTCGAGTAGGATCGCGAGTAAGTTTTGATCCAAAACTCTACTCAACTCGTTTCAAATTGGCGAGTAGGATCAAGAGTAACTCTTGATCTACTGACTCTACTAACGACTGATACCACCCTGGAGAATATGTAACAGTTATGGGGGAGATGGATTTCCCATAGCTAGCTCGAGTAAAAAACTTACGCCGCATTCTCTTCTTACGCCACTGGCTCGCATATTTTAAAGACCAGAAAGCAGGGATAGAGCGAAGAGCTTGAATTTCCAAGAGCTGACTTGATAACTAAATAATTATTCTTATCAAACTAAACTCAAGTTATGTAGACGAAGGGAAAAGTAAAAATAACCCCAACAGCTGAGAAAGTTTTAAAAAAATCAACCAGAGTTGACAATTAGACATTTAAAATAGGGTTGTACAGTTCGGTTAACCGACCGGTCGGTTAACCGAACCGGAACGATTTTGGCCAAATAAACCGGAACCGAAAAACGGGGTACTAAAAAATCCGGTTACCGGAAACCGGGTAAAGCAAAATTCGGTTAATTTACGACAAAAAATAAACCGAAAACCGGGTACAAGCCGGTTACCGACCGAAAAAAATTGAAAACCCGTAACCGAAAACCGTAGGGCCAAATTAACGAAACCGTAAACCCTATTTAAAACACAAACAAAATCTTGGTTTAAATTAATTTATAGTCAAATGACCCTTAGAAATTGACCTGGTCGATCAATTTTGGGTGGTGAAAAATTGTTGGAGTCAATGCGGCCCTCTCCTATCAATCTCACCATCTTCTCTTTTTTCGGGTGACACATTACGTGTCATTAAGGCCATTTTTGATTGACAATTTCAAAATTTTTAGGGGTTTGAAAAATAAGCGCCCCGGGCGCTTATTAGAGGAAATACGGTAACCTGAAAATTTTTCTAAAATTGGTCAAAACACAGTGCCGAAAATGATTTTAAATTGGCTGTAGGTGAAAACACCCGTCAAAATGTGTAAATCTCCCGACAAAATATGTAAATCTCCCGTCAAATTTTCAAAACTTCTTGTTCTCGGTGTTAACTTTTTGAATTTTTCATTTTTTTTGCACCAGCATGTAACCCTGAATCTCTAGTTTCTAATCAGCTATCAACTGACTCACTACAATATTGAAAAGTGGGAGAAACAATTCATTTTGAAAAAATAGATGTAGTTTTAGAAAATATGTTTGTTCACCTACTTTTCAATATTGTAGCACAAAAATTTATTGCTACTAGACTAACTCGAACTCTAGTGCTGAGTCAGTACTGCTGACTAGAGCATGAATAAATCAATGAATGAGTTGGGACCGGCGCGAGTTGAGGGGCGCGAGTTGGACCGGCGCGAGTTGGGGGTTTAAACGACAGCATCCCAAGTGCATCCCCCTCCGAAGAGTATTAAAATCGAGGGGTAAGAGTTATATATTATTATAAGTTATTTTTTTGGTAGAAATACCGAGGGAATTTCGCCGCTTCGCGGCGAAATACCAGCACATTACACATTGCAAGGAGTTGGGGTTTTCTGAATAAGCACCACCCTGTTCTACGGCTAGAGAACTCATACTACTTCAAAATCTTCTCTTATATTTTGGCTGTGATTTATCTCTAATACTTGTGGATTTCTACCTCATAATCTAGGTGGGTTCACAACACTATGAGAATTTTTCAATATCAAGCTAGGGTGAAAAAATAAAGCTCACACACAAACGGATTTAAACCGGGATATGTTTGCCCGGGGATATGTGGCCCTAAGGTATTGTGACCGGGGTGCCCTAAGAAGGCACTAGGTGGTCCTCCTAACCACCTGAGGCTTCCTGATCTTTTAAAATTCATGCTGATTACGAATTCGTGATTACGAATTACGAATTCGTGATTAGTCAGTCGTCAGACTGACTAATCAGTCAGTCATCAGAAGCTAAAAAAGGTGTCGGACCCTAGGCGGGAACGAACTTTTGGGGTGTACGTTATTCAGAAATTCGACTGTAAACGGATATCTGTCAAACTGTCAAATTTTATATTCCGCTCGAGACAACAAACATTCGAATTCTTGAAAACTTTAGATGGACCGACTGAATATAAGTATTGTTACGATGATGGAGTAGTGAGTATTAAAAATGATGAGTATTCAACTTTATTTTGACCATGCACAATTTTTACCTTCCGGGCAAAATTAGTGTAAAAATTAGAAAATAAAAGCTCTGCATTCATAATGATTTCAGGAAAATTTTAGTTCTGGGCGAATTTTAACCCGGGCAGATTATGGTTGGGCAAACTTTGTCCCGGGCAAATTTTGTCCGTGTTCGTCATTTTGTAGCTTACCATCTCGGCCACAAAATGATGTCAACTTTTGAAAAATTGTCAAAAAATTTTAAAGAAAAAAATACAATGCCATAAAAATTTCGGCTAGACTTTACTTGACCCCCCACGGCTGACCCACTTTTGAGCTGAATTTTGGAAAACGATTACATATTCGTGTTTCTCGACCCGGATTTTTACGGGAAATGATCATCAGATGCTGTGAAAGTAAAAAAAAATTTTTGGGATTTGCCTTGGTCCCCAAGGTAAAATTTTAGAAAATTTTGAAAAAATTTTTTTTTATTGGTGCCAAAACCACGAAAGTGGCCTCTTTCATTTCCTTAGCCTCCCAATAGAGCCTTTTATCACTTTTAAAATGTTTTGGAGCCAATTTAAAAAAATATATTTTTTTAATTTTTCAAAAATTTTACCTTGGAGAACCAAGGCAAATCAAAAAAATTTTTTTTCACTTTCACAGAATCTGATGACTATGTCCCGGATAAATCGGGGTCGAGAAACACGAATATGTAATCGGTTTTCCAAAATTCACCTCAAAAGTGGGTCAGCCGTGGGGGGAGGGGGAGTGGGTCAAGTAAAGTGTTACCAAAATTTCATTTAAAAAATAAACCCGAATGTGTTTATGATACAGCCTAATACAAGCCAATAGTCGACAGGGTAACCCAGGAAAAATGTTGGAAAAAACAACAGTGGGAATTGAGATAAAACAAATCATTTTTTCTCTTCTCATAAGTTAATTTTTTATATTCCCCCTTGACTTGTTTCTAGTTCAAACTACTTGTCACCACACTTTATTTATACTAGTTTTTGTGGATGTTGTTGAAAATTAAGAAGGCAAAGAAGGATTCAATAACAAGGGGTGGCGCCAAAAGCTGGAGGGCTTAGCCCTCACTACTGCTTATTTTTTCGGGATGGTGGGAAAAAGTAAGTATTTGTGGATGGGAAACAACTCTCCTAACTCAATTGGTTGCAGCAGCAGAAAGTTATTCACAAGGATGACCATCAGCCAAAGGACCAGCTCAAAAATCCCTCTTTTGTTTAAAGGACCTTGTCTCTTCCTTATCATGGCAATTTAAGGCCTCAATTGAAGCCGTTGAATTTTTTTGTTGAAACAATATGATAGAATTAATATAAAAATTCGATATTTTTGGGACGATTTGATATTTTTAAATGCAATTATTGCCAAAAAAAAATCCAATTGAAAGATGTCATACCCTTGATGTTGCTGTTACTATTAACTTTTGCTCTAATTATCCCGATTTAGTAGTATTTCAAAATGACCAGGTATATAGAATGTGCAGAGATTTCCGAAAATTTCGGAAATCGACAAAGGGGTTACCTATTCCAATTTTTAAAAAGTGAAAAGTTTTTTCCATGCACCCTGTATGGCCAATTATCTACAACATTAAATGTACTTTTCCTGTTTTCATTCGATTGGGATATCTCGAAAATATCGACTACCACATTTTCTGTAGTTAAAGCCTGAGGGCTTTATTTTTTAGCTCCTAAAATTCGAAAAAAAGTTTATTTGGATATTGAGATTTTCGGGTGCTCAACCGAAATCGAAAAAGTGGAACCAAGAGAACTCCTGGTAATTAAGAAAATGCAAAACACAGATTTGCGAAAAAAAAGGCAGGAGTACACTATTTGGGGTAGCCCAAAAGTGGGTTTTTTCAAGGTTTAAGTATTTTTTAGGCCATTTGAACGATAGAAACGGCGGCGCTAGTAGCGAATATCCCCCCCCCCTCCCAAGCATCCGACCTTAAAAAATTGCTGTAACTACCCTTGCAAACAACAAGTTTAGGCTTAGCCCTTAGGCTTGGGGATAGGCCAGCGTACGGAAGTTGTGACTAATAAAGAGTTTGCGCACATTTTCCGGGGTCTGGGGCATAAATTTGGGTACTTTTTACTAAAGTAAAAAAAGTGAAAATCGTTGGGGGGGGGGGGGGTATTCGCTACTAGCGTCGAAACGGCCAATAAAAGGTGGGAAATTTTTTTTTCGATTGCCTTGGTCCCCTTGTGGTTTTTGCTCCATTTTCGCCTTGGTCCCCCTTATGCTTTTTGGTATTTTTTTTTGCATTTTACCCCATTTGGGGGCTTGGGGTTGAGATGCGCACACCCACATACCTTAGACACAAATCACTCGAAGGTGACTCTGGATGCATAAAAAATGCATGCATACAAGAGTTTATTTATGCGCTAGGCCCTATTTAACAAAACTATGTTCAAATTTTATCTTTTCAGTTTCGATAGTGGTAATTTAGTCAAAAAAGGACCAAAAACATAGGGGACCAAGGCAGTCGAACATTTTTTTTTGAAAAATGTCCTTCCCACACTTTTTTGGCCTTTTCTATCGTTTTAACGGCCTAAAAATACTAAGACCTTGAAAAAACGCACTTTCGGGCTATCCCAAATAGTGTACTCCTGCCTAAAAAAATTACTTGGCTGAGATATTGGGCAACTACGGGGGTCATTATTAGAGAGGGAGCTTTTATAGATAAAATACGGTAGTTCTGTATACAAGTCTATATAATACAAGAATTTCTTCAAAAATTGAAAAAATTAGCTATTAGATGGCTCTTCTTTACATCAACTTAATTACTAGTTCTTTTTACAAATAAAAATTTTGATATTTTAATTGCTGACTCAAGCCTTATTTTGGAGGATTTTTTATCTTGTAACATCCGCCTAATAGTTATTGCCAATTTTTTCTGAACTTTGAATTAAAACCTATTTGTTGTATTGTGATGCAAATAATTGTGCTCAACATCCTAAACGAGATGCTAGTTGAACATATTTATGGGATTGTTTCTCTTTATCCACTACTACCATTCCCTCTCCTACCCATAAACTTGCCACTAAAAACGAGAGAAAACTGGCTATTATTGCTTGTATTGGTCACAAGCGGCATGCAACAGGTTATGGCATATAATTGGTGGCAGTAGCTGCAATTGTATAAGGCACAATTAACTCAGCTGGTCATCATCTTCGGCACTCGTTTTGACACAAGCTTGATTTGCCAGGCTTCTTGCAACTAGTAATATTCACTATACTCACATAATTATAGTAGGGATCAAGCCATTTAGAATGAAGGTCTATAATTGCCAATGAGGTGAACCACGCTACTGCAGAATTATGCTATTTATAGTTTCCATATTTGGCAATTTGGATTCTGCTGAATTTATTTATTTTTTTTAAAGGCAGTAGCGTCGAAAGTTGGCGAAAGAGAAATTTGCCAAATCGACATTTACCAAAAAGAAATTCGACATACTTGTTTTAATGTAAAAAAACTGTTAAGCGTTAGATTGCCAAAAATTTGCCCTTTTTCGCCCTAAAAGGCAATTTGTTTCCTTAGGGCGATTTGCCTGAAAAGAGCAATTTGCTCTAAAAGGAATTTGCCTTTTTGGGCAATTTGCGTGAAAAGATAGAGATGGCCTCGGGACGGGACGGGAATCCCGTCCCGTCCCGAAGGGATTTTAGGGCTTGTCCCGTCCCGGTGTCCCGTCCCGGAAAAAAATTCTAGTGTGTCCCGTCCCGGAATGATTTTCCGATTTTTCCTTCATTTTTCCCTTATTAATGGGTCGGGACGTCCCGTCCCGTCCCGAAGGGTTTTTAGGCCTTGTCCCGTACCGGTGTCCCGTCCCGAAATTTTTTAAAGTAAATTTTGTCCCGTCCCGTCCCGAAATAGGCCATTTGCCATCTCTAAGCTCTTTTCTGAAAAGAACTATTTGCCGTTTTGGGACCGAAGACCAAATTGCCTTTCTTGGGCAAATTGCCCGATAAAGGCGAAAAATTGTCTTTTAGGGCAAAAAAGGGCGAATTTTTCGCCCTTTTTTGTCCTTTTCAATATACAAAAAAGGCAAGACGCTTATCTCTGAGAGCTAGGTTGGGCGAATTTCGATTTGGCAAATTTCGTTTTTGCCAGTTTTACCTCAACCTTTATATATTTGCCATCTCCAAAGCCTTCTTAGGAGTTTTAAGATTTGAGAAATATCTACAGAAATGAGTATAATCGAGAGCCGCTCACTATACTGGCTTTACATTTACACTATGTTTTTCATTTTTATTTTCTACCTAAAAAGCCCCATGAGGATTGTTAAGACTTGTAAATATCTTCTAACATTAAATATTTTTGGAAATGATTGCCACACTCGGAACCCTTGAAATTTCTCGCATTAGACCAACCAAAGACCACTGTAAAAAGTCTGAAAAAGTAAGGCTAAACAATTTTCGGACCCTAGGTGATAACAAACTTTTCGGGGCTAGCTAAAATGGAGTGTCTACTGTAATTACGGCTGCCAAAAAACTCGACAGCTCTGCCTGTAATAAAAAAAATTCACTTTTCTGAAACTCTATTCTGATCAAATCCCACACTTTTAACTCAATTATTAGTGGTGGAGATTGATTGAGAGCGATGTCCCCTTCATTGTACTAATTATAGGTTGGGGGGACATCCCTCAAATGTGGGAGTTAATCCAGTGGCATGGTTAACTCTTTGGTGCACCAGCTCTCTCCAGCAATAAATTTGGGGGCCAGTACTCTGGAGTTGTTTATTTGTAAAGGCGAGGCAGCAGCACCTTTTTGGGGATGGGGAGGAAGGCTAGCAAGTGCTAGCCAAGTGCTTTTTTGAAAGAACATCCAGCTAAAAACTTTTTTGGGGGTACTGAATTGATTTTCTATTAAGCAAATGAGCTTGAAAAGAGTTCTTCTTATCTGCTAGCCCCTTCTTTTCGGCAGAATCAGTGAGGACCTGCTGCTGTATTGGTGGAAGCAATCCTTTTAAATGGACTCAAAAGCATCTTGCTTTAAGAGGATTATTTACAAACACACAAATTTGAGGCTGCCGGCGACTTGTTTAGTGAGAAGTCCACCGAAGAGGGAGCTTTTTAAAAAGTCGTGTTTACATATTTCTGGCTTCAAGATTTTTTTAAATTTTAGAGGCATTTCAGGCATTTGAACCGGAACCTTTATGCTTTCTCGCTTGATCATCGAAGCATTTTTATATAAGCAGTCTCGAAAATTTGAGTCAGCAAAAGTAAACGTACGCCAGTGGCCGCGTACGGCTTTTGTACAGGCCTGGGAAAAAGTGCGATCCCACGATATCCTCCTTGCAAGTCGGCGCTCTAACCAATTGAGCTATCGGGTCGCCCCAGGCCTGTTTCTTATTTCTCTGTTATCTGCCTCCCTTACACAAAGATGCTCAATGAAATTTTTATTGTTGGCTATTTTCCAATAATTTCAATAGTCAGAATGCAAGTCAGGACGGAAATTTAAAAAATTTTCAGAGACCGCATGGCAAAATATTTGCCATTTTCAAATGGGCGATATTTAATTTTGCCTGCTAATTTTGTAAAAAAGGCCCCAAATTTTTTTATTGTTATTTTTGTTTGCATTTTCGTGTAGCCCGAAATCTCTGGTTTCCAAAGAGCTAACAAACTTTATCGAATGATTTCAAAATGTAGAGATTTTGAGGTTAATGCAGAATAAAGGCGCGCATACAATGATCCGTTTTTGTCCGCATCCGCATCTTTGGCCGCTCCACTTGGCGTTACCATCTGCATGCGTTATCACCGGATTCATTGTGAACGTAGCATAACACTTTTTTTCAAACCTCTAAATCTACTAATTTATAAAATTGTTCACTCAAGTCTGATAGCTTTTTAGAAAGATGAGATCCTAAGCTACAGGACAATGCAAAAAAGTTTAATTTTTTTAATACATAAATTGAAATAAAAACAGCAATATGAAATTAGATGGTATTTTTTACAGATTAGCGGGTTTATTACCCTTTTCGAATTTCCATTTAGCTTCTGATTACTGTAAACGCTTTTATTATCTCAATTTTGCAAATTGCTTTTTTGTTAAATACATAAACACAAGTTGATATTTAAAGATATTTTTTAGAAAAATTAGCTACTACTTCATTTCAATTCTAAGTCAAGCATTATTTTGACGCACCTGGATGGTTGGATATGCCCACCAATATTATTATTTGTTTGCCTTGAGTGACACAGCTAATGGAATTTCCTGTCCCACCAGCCATTCTATTGCTGCACCTAACAAAGAAGCATAGCCCTCCAGTCTTGTTGATTGATTTATAGCTGCTGAAGGCAACAATGGCGGCATCGTCAGCCTCGACAAAATGCCGTCCCGATCACTTTTATTATTTTTCAGACCAAGGCGCCTGCTCAACATACCGCAGAAGAAAGATGGCCACCAAGTTGGACTGGGAGTGTTCTACGCTTAGTGCCCTATTCACTTGCTTGTTGATTGTACATTGTCCTCAGTTGACAGGTAGGCAGGCGACTTTACAATATATTTTTTCAATTTTTGCTGGACCAGATGAAATTTGAAAAAATAGCAGGTGTTTTTGGAATTTTTATAGGTAAAAACTGCACAAAATCATTATTGCTTTTTCGGAGACTCACCCTAAATAAATGGATGAGAGCTTTACATATATCAATAACTAATCAGGTAGCTTATTTCCCACGATTGCGGGCAGAGAAAATTTAAGTTGGATCAATTCCTGTACTCAGGTGAAAACTTCGTTCGTGGTTCGAGTCCCTCTGGGTGCACATTTTTTTAAATTTTTGTAAGAGCTTGGTCTGCAAAAAGATAATTGACTAGTAGTCAGTTTAAAACAAATTAACAAGCAGAACATACTAAATTAACAAAAGCAATAAAAACATTCTAAAAGTTAAAGACCATACTTGCTTACTATGTAAATTCCTGGTCCATCCCCTCCATTAGCAGTGCCATTGAAGTAGCACCCAATTAGAGCCTCCCCTGGGGCACTGATCCAAGGATTAGCTGTATGCAACCAACAAATCAGTCTTTGCACCCCAATCCAGTCTACTCATTACTATATTCACACACCAGCTAACTATAGATGAAGCACCTGGCTGTTTTCTTATATAGCATGAATATTTTATTCGTCTAAGACTCAAGTTTATACTTCCAGGCGGAGATTTCCCCCTCTAGCCAAACTCAATTTATGCTGAGCTGTTTCCTGCTCCTCCCCACCATGGGTATTGTCCAAATTAGGGGGTCAGTCGCGAAAAGTCAAAAGACTCTTCTTCTGCTTTTTTTTTTCAATGGCCACTTGAATGGGATGTGGTAATGTGATTGTGCAGACTTTCTTTGTATATGGCTGTCATTGCGTGAGCGGGCTGGCTAGATGATTTGCAGTTTAGTTGTCGTTGTTGCTTGGATTAGTGCTTGAATTCGGTTGCTTAACTGTATATGCGACTACAGATACAGGGTGTCTCAAAAGTATTGGGTATTTTTTGAAAACTTTGTGTATATAGCCCGTTGCCCGGCCGATTTTTTTCGAGAATCTCCACAAAATATGATTTTGAGAACACAGCAGATTTATTTTTTATTGTTATCAAAAGAAAATGGTTTATGGGCAGGGCTCCGATTGAAAAATTTCAAAAAAAGGACATTTGGGTAAAAAGGGACATTTTAACTATTTTTAAGTAAAAGCAGGGCTCGGAAACATCCTTTATTTAAAGATTTTTCCTTTATTTGAGATCCGAAATTTTTAGAATTTTAAAAATTTTCAAAATCTTTATTTTTGTTCATCGAGAAGTAATAAGCACTGGATAAAACGGCACTTTATTTGAAAATTTTGAGTTTGAGTAAAAGGTAAGTGAGTAAAAGGGTAAAGTAAAAGGGTCCCCCTGAGTAAAAGGGTCATTTATCCAGTGCTTATTGCCATTTTGAAGCGAAAAAAAAATATCGACTAAATTTCAAAAATAAAAACAGATTCGGGGTGCCAAAAAAAGGACAAATCTTTTTAAAAAGGACGATTCGGAGCCCTGCTTATGGGGCAGAACAAGAAAAATTAGAAATTCAGACAAGTTTTGCGTGAATTTTCAAAAGATACCCAATACTTTTGAGGCACCCTGTAGTTTTTGAGTTATTAACCTTTTTTAAAGTCTACACAAAATTTAGCGCTAAAATTCTAACATATCTAAATTCATTTCAACAAGGATGTTCCCTTGCGTTCTTTTTTTGAAAATTTTGCTCCTTTTATTACTTCAAAATAGGTAGCCATTTACCATAGATGAGCTGAAAGTTTAAATAATTTGCTAAATACCCACCTGGAGAACTAAAAAACTGTTGTTTGTGTTATGTCATGCTCTGTTCAGCGCACAATTTTAAGTATAATTTCCTAATTCTTTGCCCTTTTTGCCCTTATGATGTGCAACTACCTTGTTTTATGTTTTTTTTGTTGCTAGAATAGAGATTTAATTGATAATTCAGTGATTTTTCTAAAACATTTTTTGCTTCTCATTCACTATACACAACTGTAGATGTTCAACTGTGGTTGATTTGCTAATTTTGTCGGTTTGTATGTTATGACCATTAGCTAAGTAGCTAGATGAGTGGTGCTGCAGACTGGATGGTGGCAGGAAATTGGTCACACAGCCTGACTTCCGCAGCCACACCTCCACCCTCTTCTATTCTCTTTTTCCATCGGTGCTCTGTCAGATATTTGGAGGTGCTTTTCAACATTTAAAAAACGTTTTTTATTTTATTTTTTAAACTTAAAAAATCAATAGTTTTAAGCTATGCGAGATACTGACTCCAGAACAAATTTCTAACCATTATTTGCTTGAAATATGATACAAAAAGTGGGTTAAGAACAAAAACAAACTTTTATGGAACCCATCTTCGAAAAACTCCAATTTCCTTTGGAAAAACAAATATTTTTTGTTCACTGGCTGCAAGCTATGAGCATCTCTAAAATAATAGCATGACAAATAAGAATCAATAGCAGAAAACCAAGTTGGTTTTTGAGCATCAACAAATTTCGGTTTTTTGCTTCAAGCGAGCAAAACATAAAATGGCACAAGGTTCCGAAAATAACTAATTTTCTAATTGCAACAATAGCATAAAAATATTAGGCTCCCATTGTTTTTCCCGTCATATTGGTTGTTCTCAAATATTTTAAAAGGGCAAATCTTTTACTTGCAGCAAAAATACTTTTATTTGCGTTTAATAAAAAAAATTGCCATGAAAAATAACCAAGCCGTTTATTTGGGATGAATGTGGGGGAGATTATATCGAAATTGGGTCAAATGTCGCTAGCTAACGTAAAAAATTAATTAGCTGACGCTTAACCCAAACTAATTATTTTAAATATGACATATTTGCAGTGTGTGTTCGGTCAGCCCCAGCTCAACTACTAGAAAAATCCATGCAGAATGTGACAGCCATGAGAGGGGACACTGTTGAATTCAAATGCACAGTTCAGGACGTTGGCAAACACATGGTACTTCTACAAACATAGAAACTTAAGGGCTAGCCATGTGTTAACTTTTTATATATATGGCAGTGAAAAAATACTTTATGGTCTTGAAACCCCTTCTAAAATAACACTTTTCTCGCCTCTCTAAATTTACCTTAAATTTTTTTATGGCTCGCTGACGGTGTCGGCGTTGGTTTTGGAGTCGAAGTTGGCGTAAGGGCTGTTCACGATGTCAAATTGCGCCAACGCCGACATCGTGAATGAGCCATTACACGTCTGTCCTGCTAGAAAAACATGTGCGGACTAGGGCTAAATTTGAAAATGGGAATATTCGCAGATCAAAATCTATAGTATTAATGCATTCTGCGCTGTAAATAAAGCTACTTCTAGCTAGAATTATATCCTCAGGTCCGGATAAATTCACTAAATTAATTGATAAATTCGAATAATTATATAAATGGACAACCACATAAGCAAATAGACAACTTTTTTGAGATTGCCTTTTTTCGAGATGAAGTGCCTCCCAGGTTACTGGCTTTTGATGAATCTGTATGTTCATTTATATGTATGCATTTGTGCTGCTTCACAGTGTTGTTGCAGGTGTTCAGACAGCCAGACAAATACGAGCTTAGGGCCAGAGTCAATACTGATGAATGGATACTCAGGGTTAGAGATGTTCAGGTGAGACCATTCTTGACAATGAAAACACAATTAGCAATTCTCAAAGCCTGATTTATTTATACAGTCAGCCCTACCTGTATTGACATCCCTTCATGTTCGTTCCCGCCTAGTGTCCGAGACTTTTTTACCTCTATTTTTGAATTTTTTTGTCAAGCCTGATTCATCAGTTTAATCAGAAATATCGTAGAGATTATGCATTTGTCGATCATTTTTGTGAATGACAACAAATTAGGGCTCAAAATTTTGAAAATAAGGACATTTACTTTAAATAAGAACGTTTTACGGCATTTTAGCAAAAATATGCTATTTTATCCAATGCTTATTGCTCTTTTGCTGCTAAAAAATAAGATTTTGACGTCAAATAAGGACGACATTTCGGAGGCCTGCAACAAATTGAGGTAAAAAGTGTCGAACCCTCGCCGGCAACGAAGTTGAGGAGGAGTCACTATAGCGGAGATTGACTGCCTAATACCATCTTTGCTTCTTGTCACTGACAAAACTTTTCGTCTTAAAAGTCACTGAACTACTGTGCCCAATTATAGAACTTTTTTGAATAATGAATGTTTCAGGAATCTGACATTGGCGGCTACATTTGCCAGCTTAACTCCAATCCAGTTCTCACCAAAATAGGATATCTTAATCTCAAAAGTAAAGCTGATTTCCCATGATTCTGCTTTCTTCTTACCCAATCGATTCAGTTCCACCCACTGTGTCGCGAAGTTTAACACCATCCGCAGTAGAAGTCAGGGAGGGTCACAATGTTACCCTTAGCTGTCAGGCTGAAGGCAACCCCCTACCTACAGGTTAAACAATTGTTTCACTGCAGCATTCAATTACAACTTTTGTTTTTAGTGCTTTGGAGGTATTTTAGGCACAATAGTACTATTTGAGCACTAGACAAATATGTGAAATAAATTTCAGAAGACAGGACAGACAGATCATCCGCTACAATGGGGCTAATGGTTATGGAGGTGAATGTTTGTTTTAATAGAATGGCAGTCTCTAATGTGTAAGAGTCGTTGCCAGCTGAAAATGAATAAGAAAAATGAGAAAAAGCGGAGATATTACAGGAAATACTTATAAATTTGAAACACTCCAGTTTTTTCAAGCAAAGCTCCGGTGAAATTTGTTATTCAGTATATCTACCTCTATTATCTCATTGTTTAGTCGTTACCCGTCCCATGGTCTACCAATGAACAGACCATTCGATTTTTTTTACAAAAACAAAAGAAGTGGTCGAGGCAGAAACCAGGGCTTACACCATTTTATTGCATTTTAAACATAAAGTCAAAATAATTAGGTTTTGAGAAGAAGCTCTTCTATTAAGCGTCATTGTGAAATTTATTTTTTTCAGAAAGCGTGTACAAAGGATCTGAGCTGAGGTTGCACAGAGTCAGTCGCAAACACATGAGCGAATATGTGTGTGTGGCCAGTAATGGTGGGTGCTTTTTAATGGTTATATTCAAGGTTTAAATAAGAACCAGTCACTCAAAAAATGGTCACTAGCCAGTGAGCGACAATTTTTTACACAAGCCTTCTTTCAAGCGTCCAACTCTTGCAAAACTGCTCTTAAAGTGGTACTTGTGCACTTGGAAGGGGGGGGGCTTTTTTGGTTAACTGTAAATATGGTTTAAACGTCTCCTAAGTAATTTTTATACGCCAGAAACGATAAAAAAGTTGTTTCCTAACTATTTCCGCAATAAAAAGTGAATTTCTCAAAAAAAAATGGCTACCAAAGATCGACCAACTGCCTTGGTCCCCCAAGGTAAAATATCGTATATTAAGGTATCCTACCACGTTTTGGTAACTGGAGCTGGGCAAAAAGAGTCTTTAATGCATGTATGATCAAGAGTCTCTCTCGGAATCATGTCTAAGGTAAGTTAGTGCGCGCATCTCTAACCAACCAAGCCCCCTGTGCCCCCGAAGTGGGCGCAGGGGCTTGGTTGCTTGGGGTTGAGATGCGCACACCCACATACCTTAGACACCAATCACTTGAAAGTGACTCTGGATGCATAAAAACAATATGCATACCAGAGTTTATTTATGCGGTAGGCCCCAGTTAACAAAACTATGTTCAAATTCCATCTTTTTTGGTTTTTTTGAGATGTATAGGTACCCTTTTTGGTTTAATTAACTTGGGAGACCAAGGCAGTTGGTCAATCTGCAGTTGTCAAGCAGTTGGTCAAAAAAAAACTTGGAGAGGCCAATATTTTCGATTTAGGCATACCTCCAGATGAATCTTGGACCATAAAACTTCATGTTTTATGTGAGTCCTGTTCGGTTAAATTGTTTATTCACGGAATTTGTGTTTCAGTTGAGCCCATTGTTATTCCGCAGTCCATTGTCACAGAAGCGCCCTTAGGAGGTATTGCAGTAACATGCCTTTTCCCCCTAAAACTAAGTCCCATTGTTCAGCTATGGCCAGAATAGTGTGCAATGTAGAAGCCTGGCCCAGGCCGCTAGTCACCTGGTTCTTTAACGATCGGGAACTGAGTGACTGGAACAGATATGCAACTGTAAGTCCTTCTTCAATTAATCATTGTCTTAGCTGTATTGTGGTTGTTACAGGAGCATGGTGTGTCTGACCGGTATATATTATGTGTTAAAAACAGTATTTGATATAGATTTCCGCATTAAGGTATAAAAGTGTGCATGTGCTCGAAATCAAAGATGTTCAACCCGACCAGTATGGAAGATATCGCTGCGTGGCTGCCAATGACTATGGAAGACACTATGCTGACATTCGTCTCATTGGTTAGTTGCTCATTTAGAAACACTTCTGTTTATCATATATTCTCTATCAAACGGTTTCCTAATTCAAACAAAAATTGTTTGTGGCATTGCGTTTTTTAGCAAGTTGACTGCTGAAATATTTTAAAAAAGATTGAGGGCTGTATTGGAAGGGGAAAAGAATAAAAGGGGCTACTTTTATGACAAAACGTTAAAAGTAAATTTTGGACTATTTTGGCTGTCTCACCATGTTTTTCGACATGGGCCGTGGCAAAAAGAGACTCTATACGCATTAAAAAATCTCTGATTTTAACTGATTGGAGGTTTTCTCTTGAGATAACTACGAAAATGTCCGAAAAATCTCAGGTGATATCTCTGGAGATATTTCCATCACCCAACCTTACATAAATTCAATGATTAGTAAAAAAATTTGAATTGGCGGGGATCGTTGTCGACAATCGTTGTCGTAGACGGCAATGGTTTTTTAAAGACTTCTTTCAGGCAAATTATTTCTTATTTTGTAGCTCCTCTTACTGGCTACAAAATGGGTGGTAACTTGCCTAAGAGAAGTTTTTAAAAATTGGTCAAAAACACAATGCCACAAACATGATTTTGAATCGGAGGATCGGGGCATCAAATTACAGAAAATACGGTACTTTAATTTGCAAATTTCAGAAGCACCTGCCTATCAAAACGCCAATTCAGTACCGGCTTTGATGGAAGGTGAGTAGTCTTTAGTTTATAAGTGTGGGCGTGCATGTAACCCTCTTCACCACCTTAGTAGCACATTGCACTTATCATACACGTGACAACCACTCCCTTGTGAACTTTATTTTCTTTTAATCAGAGCCATCGAGCAAATTCGTTAAGGATAGTTTTTATAGGGTCGGGCAGCAGTAGTGAGGATGATGAGGACCAACATGAGCAGCCAAGTGCATCTTCACAGCTCAATCCTCACCACCATCGCCGATCTAAGCAGCAGGGTAATCCTGGCAAGCAGTTGAAGCACGGGTCTACAGCTTTGGCCGACTACTATTATGGTGTGTATGTGCACTTACTTTGCTGTTGTCGTTTTGTCTATTGGTTGCACAACTAACCTGCAGTGTTCATTTAATGCTTGACTGTTTTACTAAAATGCCTTTAGGCACTGCCCCATACTCACAGTTAACACATAAAAAGTGTGTTCATAAAACGTCTTGCAAAAATAGTAATTTACTGACTGAAACTAGCTATAGTCTTGACGAAAATCGAAAAATGCAATAAAGTCAAAAAACCATGCTGCTACTTCATTTTTAATAAAACTGCGCACTCTACTACGCGAGTTTAAAAAAGTCAATTTTTGTTTGTTTTAGTTAAATATACCATAATTCTTTATAACTCTTTCTTTTTGTTGTTGCAGACCAACTTCGTCAGTCTGAGGAAGCTGGTAAATTGAGCACTGGTGATGGGGATCTGGGGGCTGAACCTTCTACTTCTTCTGGTCTATTCAATCTTAACCTTACACTATTATATATACTAGTTAATTGATTCTTCAGGTTGTTCATTGCTAAGACCTGGCAGGAATAGTCGGTTATGGAAGTGTGTTTTTGATATAAGCCCTGGTGCAGCTGTATTTGTGACTCTACAGCTAATGCCACCTTTAGTTCTACTTTACTATTTATAGACTTGAATGAATGTTAATAATATATGTTTGTGAAGAGTATTATAGTCAGTACTATAAATTCTAGCATACAACTTGATTTTGATTTATTTTTTTACAATAAGGCCAAAAATATATAAAGTTATTTTTTCAAAAATAGACCCAAAGTCTTAACATTTTCTTATTTACCATATTTCTTCTAATAAAAAAACCTCCGCCTTTTTCTTTCACGTTCTGACTCAACTTTGGTTATCAACTCCTAGACACGTTACATACCACAATGCAGCTGGAAATCTGAAGTCTGCATTTTCGATTGCAGCACACAAAAGAGTGATACCCTGAATTGGGTAGAAAACCCAAAAATAGGGTGAGGTATTTTATTAGAGGAAATAGGGTAGCCTATATATCCGATATTTTTAGTTCTTTTCGAAGTCAGATAAAAAACTTGGTGTTTATTACAGTTTTAACATACGAAATTGTGTTTTAATTGTTTGCAAATAATAGTTCACAAGGTTATTTCATATACAAATTAATATGAAAAACAGGGCTGTTGTCAATAAGGTATGTTACATATTACACAGCAATTAGTCTAATAGTTTCAAGAGCTCTACTCAAACATGCACAATAACAAATAAATCAAACAATGTTACAAAAAAATACTTAGGGGTCAGTCTATTTTAACGTAATTCATGTCAACATGTACTGTTGGTTTTAGCGTCTTTTGTTTGAGGGTCAATGGAAACGGCGTTTGCGCAACTCGTCCTTCTTGTCATGTTGCAAGCGTCTACGGTCTGCAAACATATGGGTGTGTCATTTAGTATAATCATGATAGATATCAAAAAAAAATTTACTCTTGAGTTCGCGATCTCTCTCCTCAGCGACCAATGGGTCAGCCACTTTGTGCTTTTTCAACAACTTGTCTTTGATGACCACATCGTTGGCACCCACCAGTGTTTCATCTAAAAAATATTTATTTATTTTTTAAAATCCTTTTTTAAATTTGACAGTATTTATTCTAATTAAGCCGAAGTTCTTGATTCAAAATCATGTTTTTGGCATTATGTTTTCGAGTAGCTTTTTGAAGACTCATTCGCAAGTTACACTTCAATTTGTAGCTCATTTCAGTGGCTATGAAATGGGCGATAAGTTGCACATGAGCAGTCTTTAAAAGTGGGTCAAAAACACAATGCCAACAACACGATTTTGAACGAGGGGTACCGGCTCTATTAGAATAAATAAGGTATTTGGCTTACTTCCTTCAGCATCTCTCTCGTATATGGGATGTTGGCCTAGGGCTTGGTTCAACCGAGGCAATCGGTTGCGGTTAGATCGACGCAATCCAAGCTCCACAACTGACGGCGAGTCCATATTGTTGTGCACTACAAAAAAGATGGGTAAGCATAAAGTTATCAACCAGGATCGGTCCTTAGCTCGAATCAAACTATTTTCTTCGGGTTTATTTAACCAGAAATTGAATTTTTCCATGAACTACCTAGCTAATTTATCTTATTTTTAACTGCTCAATTACCGACTAATCATACAAAAAAAGTAAATCACTTACAAATTTTAGGTTTAGGCAGCACCAGTGCCGGTGATGGTTTATTTTTGTTTGCCCTGAGCACAATGTGCTTGACTGCTGGTGACGCAAAGCAGTTGTCACTGGTGCTATCAAATACGGCCATCGATGTGCTCAGCTAAAATTTAAAAAAATTCAATTTTTTATATAATGATGACTCACAGGTGAGGACATCCTACTCTCCTTGCTGATTTGCCTGACCACCGTCCTATTGCTGACGGCTGAGGGAGAGTCTTCAGACATCAAATGGGAGTTTTCCAAGCCCAGACTATTGTCCACCACACTAGGCCATTCTTTGGTTCTGCTAAAAAATCCAGAGGCTTGTTCCTGCCTCTCCTGGTGCTCTTCTTCGTCATCGTCGTAATCACACCCCCCTCCAGCATCCCACAGCGACGAATCTGCAAAGTTGGGTATCTGAGCGGATGGTTGTTGCTTGTTAGACACTTTCTCACTGAAAGTTTCATCTTCCAGCAGACTCTCTCCGTGGCACAAAGAGCCTCGACTCAGTTTGGAAATGTTAGCGCCCAGATTGGTGTTGTTGAGCCGGACAGTCTCCATCTCCAGGGCCATTGTCTGATCCATGGCTGATTCCACAGTAGTATTGTAGATTGGAGGGACTGAGAAAAGGTCTTGTCCGCAAACAGCACTGATTTTCGTCGATTGTTGTAGCTTGGAGTGTTGTAGTTGAGGCAAATGGACCGAAGAGCCTCTTTGCTGGGCTCAATGGGGCGATGTCTTTTGAGCACTGATTTGAGAGTCATGTCTGGAGAGGGCGTTTTAGGAGTCTCATCCTCATTCTCCTTGGTTTTTTTAGGGCTGACTGGTCTCTGGACTTGTTGCTGTGGAGAATATACTGGCTCTGGAGATGACACTGGAAGGCTTAGGTTGGCTATTCCTTCAGACAATTGGCTGACCATCACACATGGCTGTACTTGTGGACTTTTCATAGATGGCTGTGGTGGGATTTTCAGTTCATCAGCAGAAAGGGTTTGGTCTGGGCTCTGGAAATATTCAAGTGTATCGTATATCCTCCAATAACCGACCCCTCTGACGTTCAAAATCGTGTTCTTGGTATTGTTTTGGTATTGTTCTTCGTACTAAAGACTTCTTTTAGGCAAGTCACCGTCCATTTTGTAGTCTGTTAGATAAGCTACAAAAGAAGTAGTAACTTGTCCGAGAGAAGTTAAAAAAAGGTTTAAAACACAATTCCAAAAAACCCGTATTTTGAATTAGGGGTGCCAGTTTAGTAAAAGATCTGCGGTAAGTTAATGTGGTAAATCAAAGTGGTGTACAAAATTCCTCTTCAGACCTATGCTGGCAAAACTGACCTCAATATAGGACCATAATCCTCAGAGTTCTCCTCGATTTCCTCAATGATCATTTGTTTGAAAGGTGTGTGTTTATCAACGATTTCCGGCGGCGAATACTGCACTGCTTTATCTACGGACAGCCGTTTGGATGTTTGCTGCTGCTTTTGTGGCTGAAATGCATAGCCACATATAACCAAAAACTGTTAAAATGCACTACAAACTCACTTGAAACACTCCAAAGTTGATGGGTTGTTTTGTGCTCAGCCCGGACACCAGGGCTTCCAACGCTGATGGACGTGCTGGTGGTTTCTGCAACCCAAACTTTTGAACTTATAATTAGTATCCAATGGGCTTACATTGAAGTTAATCAGTTCATTTGGTTTGATCGGGTACAATATCGTGCTTTTCCGAGCAGCAGTAGGTGCAACTTCGACCACTGGCATGACTTCAGGAATGAGAGGTTCCTTTTGTGTATTTGGATGAGCCTCAGGAACTGCTGGTTCAGTTTGATCCAATTGCTTAGAAAGGTCCTCCTCGCCCACTGTGCTTTCGTAGTAAGTGGACTGAAAAACACTAGCGGCTGCAAGACTAGTCCTAAATTTGGGTGGCGAGTATTCAGTGCCTTGGGAGTCAGGAAGTTGTTGAGAGTCCGGCAACTTTTTCTCGTCTTCAGTCTTGGTCTCGTCTTCATCCAAGTAAGTCGACTGGAAAGCACTTTTTGCCAGAGTGCAGTGGAAGGAGGAGGGTCGCTTGGTGGTGCTGGTTCCTTGCGAGGACTGCAAAAAATTAACACGTTATGGTCAAAGTAAAATTTTAGACGGACTTACAGGGGCATAAGCGTCCTGAGAACTGGGCGCGATCTCTTCCTCTTCATGGTCGTTGGAAATGTTCTCGTAGTAGGTGGATTGGAAGGCACTTGCTGGAAAACTAGTTCTAAAGGGATTTGTCACAGTGGAGCTTCTACCACGGTTGCCAAGCTCTTGCTGGTCATCGATTGTCTAAAAAGAGTATGAATGAAGTGATAAGGGTTGCTAATATATATACGCAGAAATGTCGTAAATCTCTATATAGTATTAGGCATGTGTCAGTGTGTAACGCTGTTTGGAACTTTTGTTCGTAACGCGATTTATCCCACTTTTTGTGGACACTTTGTAATGATCTTGGTGTTATTCGATAGCGCTTTAATTGTAGGTGTAAGCATGCGTGTTCGTTTTTCATATCACCCTACTGGACAAAAAAAATAGGGCCGGAAGTTGGAGAAGTGGATTTTTAGGATCCACATTAAGTTTTGTTCGGAACTTTTGTTCGAAACGCGATTTATCCCACTTTTGTGGACACTTTGTGATGATCTTGGTGTCATTCGATAGCGCTTTAATTGTAGGTGTAAGCATGCGTGTTCGTTTTTCATATCACCCTACTGGACAAAAAAATAGGGCCGGAAGTTGGAGAAATGGATTTTCGGAATCCATATTTCGTCATTTTGAGAGTGGTGATTTAGTCGATAAAATTTTTGGGTCAAAGTGGTCGAACTCGCAAAAATTTTTTATATAGATCAATAGACCAATGAATCTCTATATAGTATTTGGGTCGGGTGTCACACTTTTTATGATTTACCAAATTTATTTACCAAATTTTGAGCCACTTTTATAAAGAAAGTCGGTGTTGATGTTTTATAATGGTGAAAACTAGAGAATCTCAGCTACAAAATTAACTATTAACCTGTAAGGTTAGAAAAGTGTAAAGGGTCGAACTGGCCCGGACAAGCTCTCAACTCAGTGGGTTTTTAGGTGTACTTTTTCCAATTTTTAACTTCAGACCCAATTCTGAGCCACTTTTATAGAGAAAGTCGGTATTTATGTTTCATGATGGCGAAAACTGAAGAATCTCAGCTACAAAATGAGTTATTAACCAGTGATGTTAGAAGAGTGTAAGGTCTCGAACTGGTACGGACAAGCTCTCAAGTCAGTTGCTTTTTAGGTGGAGTTTTTCCTACTTTTAACTTCAGACACAATTTTGAGCCACTTTTATAGAGAAAGTCAGTGTTGATGTTTCATAAGGGTGAAAACAAAAGAATCTCAGCTACAAAATGAGCTATTTAACAGTGGATTTTGAAAAGTGAACGGGTTTGAACTGCCCGGACAAGCTCAAAACTCATTGGTTTCTCAGGTGTGGATTTAAGGTGGATGTTCCGGTTCAAACCCAATTTTTGGCCAGTTTTTGCCGATTAATGTCGAATATCTCTGCGGAACCCTCAAGTTCAACATCTTGGCTTCCTTTTAAGCACAATCACGTATAATCGTAATTGGATAGGCGAGGATGGGCAAGGGTAGGCGAGGATGGGCGAGGGTAGGCGAGGATGGGCGAGGGTAGGCGAGGAGAGGCGAGGATGGGCAAGGGTAGGCGAGGATGGGCGAGGTAGGCGAGGATAGGCGAGGATGGGCAAGGGTAGGCGAGGATGGGCGAGGATGTGTGAGGGTAGGCGAGGATAGGCGAGGGTGGGCGAGGATGTGTGAGGGTAGGCGAGGATAGGCGAGGATGGGCAAGGGTAGGCGAGAATGGGCGAGGATGTGTGAGGGTAGGCGAGGTAGAGTAGCTTAGTCAACAGGTAGGGTGGATGATCTACCATAACCATTTACGCACTCGAAAGATAAATCTACCCGAACTACTAATGTACATGAACAACTAATGTTCCCGAACAACATAGGCGCCGATAGGCGCCTGCAGACCCTAGTTCTTTAGTAAACGGGCACCCTCTAATTCAGAAAACGCATTTGCGGCATTGTGTTTTCGAACTTTTTAAAAAAACTTCTCTCAAGCAACTTACTACTTACAAGATGGAATGGCGCCTTACAGGCGCCAAGTTATGAAAAAAATGTCATTTATCTTGACACTCACAAAAATAGACTAAACTCGAATCTCTCGAAGCAGGCAACTGCCACCTTTCATTTTCCAACCTTGCTAATCCAGTGCTTGAATTTACCCACGCCGGTAATAAACGCTTTTATCCGACACCTTTGCTAGTTTGTTACCCTCGTTTGGTCCCAAACATAGTACGTCTACCCAGGAGGGGGTTTGTTAACTGGGCTATAGACCACCCCCCCCTCCACATCAGGATTTTTTTTAGCTTTATTCAGCTTTTTTGTCATTTGCCACCCTACCTCCCCCCCGTCGGGATTTTAGCCTTCCTTTAGCCGACAAATTTGTCAATTTGGCAAATTTGAAACGTATACGACAAAGACTTCTTCAAGTTTCAGGCAATTTCATCTAACAAAATTTACTAATCATTTTCATATGGGAGATTGGGCCATAATTTATACGGAATTTTTATACTCATTCGAAAGAGGAGACGTAAGAGCATTGCAGAAAGAAAACTGGGCTGCATATGACAAAACAACAAAATATATGAGCTTTTGAAGTTAAACAAGCGACAGACACCAGTCCAAATACTCTATAGAGATTTTGTAGCTCATATCACAGGCTACAAAAGAATGGTAAGCTGCCTTAGAGAAGTCTTCGAAATAGGGCAAAAACGCAATGCCAAGAACACGATTTTCAACGAGGGGGATTCGACTTTGCAAGTACGGTATGTGGTTCTATAAATATCCCATTGCTAAACCAACCCACACACCTGAATATTGTGAGCCTGCCCCTCACCAAAAGTAGTTCTAGTAGAACCTCCTGCCAAGCTATTGGTGCTTTCATACATTGTCGACTGAAAAGCACTAGCAGGTAGACTTCCCAGACTTGGGTCTGTTCTTCTGGATGCCTGTAGACCATATTCTCCCTGACTTTTTCTCGCCTTTTGTGAGTAAATCTAAATTATATTCAGTCGTTGTCATCATTTTTATTGAGCAGTTGACCTGTCGAGCATGCTGCAATTGCTGGAACACGGTGTCCTCACCACCATCCTCCTCCAAATGGGACTGGAAAGCTGCGGCGGGAAGACTGCATCTGAAAGAGGGGGCCACTTCGCTGTTGGTACCTGATTGCCTGCCCTGTTGTTGGTGGTGCATACTGGCGGATAAACTCTGCTGATTAGACGGTTGTTGGAATCTGTCTTCATCACCAATGAATTGGTTACCCAGCTCCATCAAGTTTTGGGCGTTGTTGGAATGGAAGACATTGGCAGGGAAGCTGTATCTGAGAAGTTTTTTTGAATCAGCATCTGGGAGCGGGAAATTGTCGGCATTCTCATCAGTTTGGGTTGCCTAAAAAAAATAAAAGCTATTGGTCATTGTAAAGAGCTTGTAAAACAAAAAACGAATAAAAAGCTGTCTGTGTTTAGTCAAGATTTAAAATTTACGGCGACACCTATTCAAAAAACAGACCACAATACCCCCCAATCAAGACACCTCGTAGCATAGTCAACTGTGGTCTCATAGTCAACCATACTTGATCTAGATTATAGCCGAGTAGCGCCGAAATCTGAAGTGTTTGGTGATTTTCAATACATTTATCACAATAAGTTTTCGTATATTATGATTAACCGCATTTAATCGCACTGATAAATCCAATCCCTAAAGGGGAGTTGAAAATTAGACCACATTTCTGCCTATTGGACGAAATACGGTAGATAGAAGAAAGGGTTTCAACTAGACGCTTGATGCTTTGATAGTATTAGAATCCTTACCTTAGTCAAGTCAGCAAAGCCTTCCTCTTCTTGACCGTCAGCAGTAACAATGTCTCCTTCCTCATAAGAGCTCTGGAACACACTGTTCGACAGACTACATCGAAAAGAGGGCACCACACTTAAGGCACTGGTGGTGTTACAAGGAGAAGCCTCTTGGGAAGAAGACTCGCCACCACCTTCTTGCCCACCATTAGCTTGTTTGGTTGCCACACTGCTGCGTCTACGTTGGCTGGATGATTGGCGTTTGTTGGATGTGGAAGACCTTCGTTTATTGGATGTGCGATTGGCAGTAGTTGTTGGTTCTTGCTCTCCATCATCATCAACGTCACTGGTCAGGGCCGACAGACCGTAGTAGTAGGGCACTTGGTGTGGTTCTAATGCTATCTGAACAAAGATGGTGTGAGACAGGGATTCCACAACTAGTTTTACATACCCTTTTGACTCGGAACTTGCTAATCGGTTTGACTACTAATTGGTCATTGTCACCAAAAGACAAACGATCGAGCACCATTTTGGATGCAAGACCCAAAAAGTTTTTAGAAAAAGACGCTATGAATAGGAAAAAGAAAAGTAAGCTAGTCAAACAATTACCTATTCAAATAAAGCTTTTGGCTCCAAATTTTTGTTTTCCAAGCATTTTGTTGGCATTGTGTTGGAAAGTTTTATTAAACCTCAACCATTGATATTTTAAGAAAAAGATACCGTATATCCTCTTTTAACTCCGCGTGCTCTAATAACTCCCTACCCTCTAACTTTACCGACCTTATATCTCAGCCTAGAGCAAACATTTTGCGAATCTGTTTTTTGCGTTTTCTTAGTTATTACGAGTTTACCTGATTACCCTTTTCAGATTTTGCTTGAGCACCCGAAAATCTCAAAATCGACCTCAAAATTTTCCGTTTTTTCAAGGGTTCGAAAATAATTCCGTGGGGAGTTAATAGAGGCCTGATTTTAAATATAAAGAAAATAGAAGAAAATTAGAACTTTAGCTGGCTACAGAGTTCCTAAAAATGTTAAATATAAAATTTTAGATTTCACTGCACCTACTCATAACTATGCTTTTGAGTTTCAGAATACCAAAATTTTTAATTTAAAGGGAAGGTACATCTCTTGTCCGTATCTGGTTCCGCATGGAATTGCTGTAAATCAAATTTAAACACATTTCAAGGTTGCTGGTTTAAATCTTCTAGGCTGCACACTTTATTTTTTACATCCTATTTACAAGTTTGGTATTAAAATTATCCTCAGGCTCTTAGGAGCACCACAAAAACATCAGCGCGGGGAACTACTTGAGCTAAGTTACAGCCCAAACCTAGGTAAACACGAGTAATACAGAATTTTGTTTGAAAATCTGAATGTTGAGATATGGCTTTTTAGAAAAAATCAATTTCTTGAAAAAATGACTAAAATGCAACTTTTTCCAATTTTTCTAATTTTGGTCATTTTTTCAAGAAATTGATTTTTTCTAAAAAGCCATATCTCAACATTCAGATTTTCAAACAACATTCTGTAACTTAGGTTTTGTAGCGCTGGAGCTGCGCTACAATATGAGGCTAAGAAAATATTGTAACCTTCGAAATTTTATTTAAATTATTATCAATGAAAGTGATGAATACGCTTGTCAACTTCCAAAGATTACCTCACAAGTTTTTGGTGTGAAATGGTGACTTTTCCGAAAAAATCAAGCTGAGTTCAATATGCCATTTGGAAAAGGAGGTGCAGGGCTACAAAATGGTATTAAAAGAAAGAGATACGATGCCAAGAATGATAAAAGATAAGGCTTTGAAAATCACGGGAACTTTTTTACACCCGTTATAAGTGACTCAGATTCAGAAGCTATTTTACCCGTTCTAATCTCTCTTTATTTGTGCATTATTGTGATCAGCGTGAAATTCTGCACAAGACGCATAGTTTAGTACATTTCACCTCTCCCTTGGTAAACATTATTGTTGAATGTGGTTAATAGTAATTAATCATTTTTGTGGTTTTTATTCTACTGTGAAAACCCCGATAAACCCCGATAATTATGCCGAGGGTCTACTGTGCGTTGAAATGCTTTTTGAAAAAATGTTCCTTCAAATCAATTGTGGTCTCAAAGAGAATATTTTGCTTGGCCAGAAAACAACAGCAAGGCAAAGACACACACACTCAATGTTGTTTGTCCTTTTTGCTGATGTTCCGATTGGGTATATTGTACCTCCTCCCCCAATGTCTGTCTTACTCTTCTTTGCGCACATCATTTTCCTCTCTCACTAATTGCTTTTATTTTTCAAGGCAGCCAATATTTTCGTGTTTTGATTTTCGGCGCTAGTAGCGAATACCCCCCCCCCCAAGCATCCGACCTTTTAAAAATTGCTGTAACTACCCTTTCAAGTAACAACTTTAGGCTTAGCCCTTAGGCTTGGGGTAGGCAGCGTACGGAAGTTGTGACTAATGAAGAGTTTGCGCACATTTTCCGGGGTCTGGGACATAAATTTGGGTACTTTTTACTAAAGTAAAAAAAGTGAAATCGTTAGGGTGGTTATTCGCTACTAGCGTCGATTTTTCTTGCTTTTTCTTAACAACATTCATATTTTACGCATTTTAAAAATTCGCGATTTCATTGCTTTTTGTATGAAACTTTTAAAATTTAATTGAAGTTTAGGGTTTGTAGCGCTTTTCATGCTTGGTGGCTCACTTGCAGCAGTAATATTAAATTAATCAATTCATCACAGTACAATATTGATAGACTGATACCAAAAAAATGACGTCAGTCTTCCAGAAATCCAACCATCAGCGCCAATCTTCACAAGTGCAGCAAGTAAGTGGATTATTACATGAAAGTTAAAGTAAAGTAAAGTTGGTCTATTTATGGAATTTTGCGTATGCCCTTTGAAGAACACAATTATTCTTCTTCCTATTATTCCTTTGTTCGGTAAAAATGTGTTTCAAAGGAATGAAACCCAAAAACTTGTTTCTTTTGTTTGTGTTCTTGTTTGTTGTGTATGAATCATCAAACTTTACCATAAAATTCTAACATTAGCACGAGCTCCCTTTATTTTTCTTTCTCTTTTTTTTGAATACGTGTTATTGATCAGTTTGTTTATACTTTCAGTGTGCGGAAAAAATTAGCTTTTCAAATTATAAACTTATAATAACTTAGAAAATATGGCTTTTAAAAATATGAGACTAATATTTTCTATACATCAGGTTCAAGGTAATTAAAAGGATAGTTAGCTGAAAAAAATTAAATTTCGATTATTTTTGAGGAAAAGTGTCATTCTTTTGGCCAGCGATAGCTTGCGACATGTAAAATTGCGACAATTCAAATTGCGACAATTTGAAATGCGACAAATTTGAATTCCGACAATTGAGATTGCGACAAAATCAGATTGAGACAATTCAAATTGCAACAAATCAAGCTGAGACAAAAATTTACAAATAAGATTCGTAATTCAAATAGAAATTTTGACCCTAATATAGAATACCCCCCCCCTTAAAATTTTTTTTTCAAAATCGTGTTTTAACCATTCCTAAGTAATTTTATGCGCTGAAAACGATAAAAAAAAACTTGTTTTCCGACGTTTGCTGACCAACAAAGTTGTTTTTTGAGAAAAAAAATTTTTGACCAAAATTCGACTTTTTGCCTTGGGGGACAAGGAAAACACCCTTTTTTCAGAGTATTCTACCCCGTTTTGTCACTGGGGCTAGGCAAAAAGAGTCTCTATATGCATTTTATGATCAAGAGTCTTGCTCGGAATCATGTCTAAGGTAACTGAGTGCGCGCATCTCTAACTCTCAAGCCCCCTGCGCCCCCTTCGTGGGCTTGTGGGCTTGGAGTTGAGATGCGCACACCCACATGGCTTAGACACAAATCACTCGAAAGTGACCTGGATGCATGAAAAAGCATGCATACCAGAGTTTCTTTATGCGGTAGGCCCCAGTTAACAAAACTATGTTCAAATCCCATCTTTTTAGGACTCTAGGTACCATTTTCAGGTGGTTTACCTTGGTCCCCAAGGCAAAAAGTCAAATTTTGGTCAAAAATTTTTTTTTCTTAAAAATCAACTTTTTAGGTCAGAAAATGACCGAAAAAACCTTTTTTATCGTTTTTTAGCGCATGAAAATTACTTAGGAGTGGTTAAAACACGATTTTGGAAAAAAAAATTGGAGGGCGGTGGGGTACTTATTCTCTATACTAGCGCCGAATTTTTTTGTCGCAATTTGATTTTGGCGCAATTTGAATTGTTGTAATCTAAATTGTCGCACTCTATCGCTGGCCATTTTTTTTAAAGTTTTAAGCAAAGAAATTATGACTAATAATTTCAAAATTAAAAAAAATTTGCGGCCTCAAAAAAGACACATATTTTTAAAAAGGTCTATTCGGAACCCTGCTATACACCTATTTTTAACTTTCTATTCTTTGCGGTCTGGAGTTTGCTGATCTTCGCCATGAAGCAGCCAACCCTTGGCCGGCACTGAAAAGTATATTATTACCATATTTATTCTAATTAGCGCGCCGGCGCGTTTATTTTTTGGATGCCCTCCGAAGGCGCATTCATTAGAGGTGGCGCGCTTATTTTTTGAACCATTCAAAAACAAAATCTTGACTGACATTCGAAAACCAAACAAGCTTTATCAAAATTTCGTATCAGCACAAAAACAAACAGATCAATTGAGAACTTAGAATACTTGGCTAAGAACATCAAATTAAAAGATTCGCTGGGATTTATCTATCTTATTTGACCTGCGTCCACGTCATCGCGAAGCACCTGCAGCTCTAAAAGTCGCTTCGAAATTATCCCAAGCACCTAAAAGCAATGTACTGTGATGTACCTTAAGTGCTTTGAAAAACAGAGGCGCCCTCCCTAATAAATGGACTCCTGAAATGTGAGGCTGCTTTTATAAAAAAAACCTCAGGATAAAAAAATTGCTGGAATTTTCATTGATTTTTCAGGGTCTCCTTTTTTGAAAAACCCTCAAAAAAATTTGAAAAACAATATTTTGAGTTAGCTAGCTGACTCTGCCAACCATCAATTTAGTCTTCTTTTATATCGAGCGTTTCGTATTTTCAGTAAATTTTGCATATCTTTCCACAAACTGGCAGCGTAAGTTTTAATCTATTTAATGGTATTAAAATGTTGTATAAATAACTTGCAGCAATAAATTTTATGAAAAACAAACAAACTGACGAAAAGTGTGCCAAAATTTGTAAAAACAATCAATAAGATAAACATTTGAAATTTGACAAACTTTGAAACGGGCTCCTTTTATTAATCGTTCTCTCTCTAATAATCAGACGCGCTCCAGCGAGGGTTGAAAAATAGGGCTACAAAACTGAATTCTCATACACAAAACACTGAATTTCAGAGAGGGGGGGGCGCGTTCATTGGAGGTGGCGCGTTTATTTTTTGGATGCTCTCCAGGGGCGCGTTTATTAGAGGGGGCACGTTCATTAGAGGGAGCGCGCTTATCAGAGGAAATACGGTATGGCGAAAATATTTTATCTGCATGTCGCTTAATCTTGAAACTCCCAAAAAATACTCCTCTTTCTTCTAAATTTCTTCTGTTGGATAAATTATGGTGTAAACTATTTTGAATTTTTCTAACAACAATATTTTTATTCTCATTTTCAGTTAATACCAAAGCCAGACACCGCCAACAATTACGATCACCAGTTTGAAGAATCTGCTTCGCCTTACTCTGATGTAGTGGAATGTACATCAAGCAGTGGTAGCAATAGACCAGTGCCTGTGCAGCAACACAAAAACAACGACGATATTCACAAAGGCTCGACCACAACAGACTCTAATGCTATGAGGTTCTCTACACTCAGTGACTGCTCCAGTTACTACGGTTTGCCTGGCACTCATACCGAAAATGAAACAAGGTTGGTTTTAAATCAAAAATCCAAATAATACTTATAAGTTTTCAGATATCTTTGCAAAAATCCCTATCTCAGGCCAATATTCGAGTGATCATAGGCTCTGTGGTGCTTACATTGGTTGGCCTTAGCTTACTTATTTTCGGCCTCTCAGTTATGTTAATTCCCAACGAAATGGGTAAGTAGACATTATCGATATGGTTGTTACATAGTTAACTCGATTTTTCAAACAATTTTGATCTTTTTCAGTTTTTATACGATTCTTTTTCCAAAATTAAAACATGTTACCCTACACAGGGTTTTAGAATTTTAAAAATAAGTGTTAATTTCATTTCTAACTTTGTATGAGATCAGCTAAATTTTTTTATTTTGGATGACACCCGATAGCCCAAACCAAAGATGACAATATATTCTTTCGAAAAATACAGACCAGATTTTGCAAATCAGAGAGTTTAGAAACTTAGGGAAAGAAAAGGCTCTATTTTTACCACTGTCAGTTAATTTTACATTTTAACAGAGCCTTTTCCTTTTCTTTTTTTTTAACTCTTTGGTTTGCAAAATTTGATCTGTATTTTCTGAAAGAGGAGATCCTCAGCTTTCGTTTGAAATATCAGGTGTCATCGAAAATAAAAAATTTAACTGACCTCATACAGAATAAAAATTGATGACAAAACTCACTTTCGAAATTCTGAAACCGAATGCCCACAATGATATAAAAACTTTTAATTTAGTTTACAAAAATGTATCTATTTTAATGGAAATAGTTTTGAATAGTTTCCAATAATTTCGAATGGTTTTATTTAAAACTATTAGAAACTGTTTTTATAAAATAGATACATTTCTAAATCTAAATCAAGCTAAATCAAGAATTTTTATACCACCATGTAGAAGAGGTCTTTTAAGCTTTCAGTTGTGGCGTAACATACTTAAAATTTTAGAAAAAAAAATCGCATAAAAACTAAAAAAAACATTCTAAAAATTTTAAAAAATCGAGTAAAATGTGCAACAACTTTACATACCGAGTTTTTTTCATTGATATATTTGTTTCTTTTTAGACATTCATGGTTGGATATTCTTGGTAGTTGGTTTTCTATTTTTCATCCCAGGCGTCTATCACGTTACCTTTATTCTATGTGCACTTTCGGGCAGACCAGGCTACAACTTTGAAAACTTGCCGACATTTAGCAAACCCTAAATTTATTTGTGTGTTCTCTGCTCTTGCTAGTTATCCTGCATTATATATGTTTTGTGCTTCAAGTCAATTGCATTATTGTGGTGGCCTTGTGTCTTGATGGTTTGTTTCACTGGCTTCTTAATTTGTATCATATGTCTGGGAAAGGTTTTGATTTCTTTTAGATTTGAAAAGCATAGCAAATTTTGTACTTATAATGACGTATAATTCAAAGTTTCTTACTGATATTAAATGTTTGTTTAAAACACCATGATTTTTGCGCGCAGCAGCATGTGCGAAATTTGAATTGGCGGGGGACACTTCTCTTTGGTCTCGCACTGTAATCTTTGCAGTCACATCGAACGACTCGAAAGAGTAAAGTGCGAGACCAAAGAGAAGTGTCCCCCGCCAATTCAAATTTCGCGCATGTCGCTGCGCACAAAAACCATGGTCCTTTAACGCTATTAAAAAGTACCATCATGTGTTTTATGTGGACATAATTCCTCTATATGTTTGCCCTGATTTTGCCATATCATCTCATGGTCTCTGTTTTCTGTTGTCTTTTCCTATAATTCATCAGCCTGCTTATTACAAAGTTTTCGCACCTATACATCCTTTGTAATCAAGCACCCGAACACCATCAGTAATGGTTATTTACTATCAAGCATAATCTCTGTTCTGGCCCTCTCATAAAACACATAATGGTACTTATGCTGTTTGGGCCCGACCGTCATCTTTTGATTTTTTCTTTCATTTTGAGACTAGAGATATTATAATAATTTTTATTACACAGTTTAAGATTCACACTCATTCCATTTTCGGAAAACCCAAAAATCAACAGCGGTAAAAAGCAACGCACCAAAAAAAGAGACAAATAACACATGAATGCGACACACGACAAAACGGCACAACAATTTGTGCAAAAATATCAAAAAAATGACGGTCGGGCCCAAACAGCATAAGTACCCACATAATTGTTGCATTCGCACATGTGCATAATAATTCTATCTTTTCATCGATCTTTCACCAATTGGTAGGGGCGTTCAGTACTTTTTAATGCAGGGCTCTCAACTCAAAATTTTAAAAATAAGTAGAATTACTCAAAATAACTACATTTTAGGATATTTTAACAAAATATGATATTTTATCCAGTGCTTACTGCTCTTTTTCTGCTGAAAAATAAGATTTTGACGTAAAATTTTTGAAAACAATAAGATTTGGAGACCCAGAATAAGTACAAATTTTATAAATAAGTACAATTGAGAGCCCTATTTTAATGTCATTTATGGAATTCACGCCTTATGGATTTTCTTTCTTTTGATGCATGTTTTTAACTTTTTTTAGTCTAGACGAAGTCTTGGGCGCACGATATGCTCGAATGGGTGTCCCGAATCGAAAAAAAAATTAAAAACGCGGGGAATTCAAAAAATAGCACATAAGAACCAAATGTCTACGGTAGCTGTGCAAAGTGGCTAAGTGAAAAAACTCTTTATGTGTTCATAAATGTACTGTTTTATGTAAATAAATAAATACAAACAATTGAGCTATAGTCCACCTCCTATATGGATATACTTAACTCAGCCACATGTCCACCCCCTATAGCTTCAGTTTGGTCAAACTGCTCAGTTACACATTTGCCATCTCTGGAATAAAAAGGAGGGCAACAACTTGGTTTGTGGCACTCTGCGAGAGTCTCCGACAATTGGCTGCAAACTGAAAAAGTTTCAGTTTGTAAGTGTGTCAGTGGAAAAAATGCAAATAAAAGTTGACCTATGGCTGACGGAGAAGTGTCCCTTTTGCAGAGTCGATTGAGGTACAACAATTTTCTATCAGCGCAGTTTGCATGAACAGGACACGCCTCAAATTTGCAGGCACTAAACTCCTGGTCTTTGTCTCTAAAGTATAACTGGTCATCTTCGAATACTAAAAGAAGTCTAGTGCAAAACTAAGAATAACTTATTTTTTCTAAAATATCTCCACCCTCTTTGACTTTGAGGGTCCGTGTCCCAGGGGAGAGAATTTTTTATATTTATTAGTATCGTCCAGCAAATCTTCATATTGGGCAGGAAATTTTAGCTTTCAAGCGGTTTCCACATTCTCTTTATTTGTAAAAGATGGCCGGAGTCGTGTTCTCCGCGGCCGCCTCTAGTTACGGTATATTGTGTCAAGCCTAACTAGCCCGAAATAACTCACTTTAGTTTGCTTTTTGCTCTTTTTGTGCTTCTAACAAGATTATTCAGATTTTCATGACCTTATTTCTTCCACGCTATTTATAAAAAGCATACTCGCATTCAGTAGATAGACAATTACGGACACGAGATCTAATGCCACAAGCGCCACAACTTTTGGAACATTCACTCCACTGACCCCAGTTACTCCTTAAACGGCCAAAATTACATTCCTAGTAACTCCAATTTCGAAAAGGCTACCATTGGTTAGGCAGGAAAGAAAGAGTTGGGCCAGATGTTGTGTTTTTGTGCGCGGAATGACCTAAATACAGTGTCAATTATTCTACTTTTGCGATATCATCTTGAGACTTGCCTGCTCCAACTCCTGGTTTTCTGGATTGAAATGTGGTTGAGGGTGTTAAAGCTAAAATTTAATGTTCTCCATTCATATTTTTCTGGTAACTGTGCCTTTTCTAGACTCTGCCATATAAAGATTCTAAAAAAAACTTACTGGCTCTAACTCTCAAATGGAAGCCCAAATCCCTGCCGGCTTGCGAGTGGAAAATCACAGCCACTTGTCCAAAATCTGATACCAATGGCTCAAAAATACACAATAAAAAGAGAATTTTAAACAAAATCATACCTTTTCAGGTTTTTGATCACAACAAAATCTGGATCCAGTGGCTCTTTGGTCCTTTCCTAGCTTTATTTCTACTGAAACACACTTGGTAGGTGAAAATTGATGCTATGAGGTTAGTCAGCCAACCCACCATAGTCCAAACAAGTGGATGAGCATAAAAAAGAGAAATCATCCACGAATTCTAATTCTACCCTAAGTCGTTGTCTGTTGTCTTGTTGGACAGCTCTTACTATCCTAAAAGTTATGTAGTGCTCATTAAAATCTATGAATTGTCAAGAATATTACCAGTTGCACACCTGGTTCTCAGCATAACCATCAGAAGTGGCATATCCAGGCGATCGGATGTGTCTCCATTCCACTGGGCTCTCCACATCTACAATTCCTCCACAGTCCCGTCTGAAAACCGAATTATTACAAATAAATTGAAAATACATGTTGACCCACTTTTGGGAGCTTCAAAAGTGGAACAGTCAGCTGAGCCATATCCTGATGGACAAATACACCTGTGCAGTGTGTGGGATGGGCATACCTAAACGTCTGGATTACTTTCAGCACAAATCTTGTCAAAATACCCTCCATTGTGGCAGTGAACCATTGGACCTTGGGCAATACATTTATCTGTGATCTTTAGCCGAATAACTTGGGTTTTAGGGAACTGGAAGTGCAGTACCTGGACAATATGCCTTGTTAATCACTTGCAAGTCGAAGAAAGAAAGACGCTCCCGCTGCCCTATGGTCGATTGAAATAGGGCGTTTCTGAGCAGCTAACCAATTAATATAACAAAGTTTTTGAGTGAACCTACTTGGTGATCAAGGTTAAGCTTGTGCCATCCGCACTATAATTGAAAATTTTATTGTAAAAATATAGTAAAATATATGTTATCAACCTGAAAGCAGTTGGACCATAATGCATCACAGAGCCATAGTCATAGGGCACTCCCAGTGTAATGATCTCATCTGTTCCTGAATATGTGAATATTGGAAAATCTAGTGAGCTGGCCTTAGACTTAATTTATATAAGATACGTGATTTTCAATACAAAAAATAAAAATTTAAGTGTAAATGGAAAAAAAAGATAGCCGAAACAGAACATTGGGCATGACAACCCAAAATATAATATTTAAATTTAAATTATTTGCATTCTAATTTACGTTACTGTATGATTGCCACAGCTTCTTTTTTTAATTCAAAAACACAAAATAGTTTACCTCTGCGTTGAAAGTCGCTCATGTAGGTTGGCAAAATGAAGTCTTTTTGCACCTCCACAAACTTATTGGCATCAGGGCGGGACTGTTCATGCCAAAGTCCTGTAACGCAATAATACGAATTCATACGAATCGCACATATAGAATAATGAAAGTCTAACTTAGCAGCGCTAAGTTAGCACTAGCCGTTTAGTCAATAAAATGAGGTTTTACCTAGCACGTGCCCCACCTCATGTTCAATTATGCCCACCTGAAATTTTAAAGAACTGCATTTTGCTGGTAAAAAAAACAATAAAACGCCTACTCTTTCACATCCACTACCTATGGACACACCTTAAATTTTAAACACATTAGTTCACTAGTGTGTTACGAAACATAAAAACACATATGAAAAGACATAACGAGCAGAAAACCCACCCTGTCGACCTCCATACCTTCCAATCATGGAGTAACAACTGAAAAAATAATTAAAATGTAATTTTTACAAAATATAACACTACACTCACCCTTGACCTTTGAAGAATTCAATGTAGTCAGCATCTTCTTCGTCACCCCCCTCAGCTGCAATGTTGGCGTCTTGGACATGCTTAATTCTAATCTTTAACAAATAAATTCACTTTTGGTTCGAATTTGTAACATTTTTATTAATACTTAACCGACGCCACTTACCGTATTTTCTCTAATAAGAAGACATGTCCAGTTATTTATCACACAACCACCCCCCCCCCTAGTTCGAAAAATTTCGAATTCCATATTGAGATTTTTGAGTGAAGATTCAAAAACTGAAAAAGCAGAAGCGGTAGATTTCGTGGTAGTTAACACTCCTGCTCCCGAGCGGAGTAATTGAGATTCTTGACTCAGAATTTCATGCTGAAAACGATGGTGACAATTGTTTTTGCTGTGCACGATGTGGGCTAAAAATGGCTCAGGGGTCATAGGAATAGGTTTTACCTTTACCTCTAGCTTTTACCCTTACTTTTACCTTTACCTATACATCTAGCTTAGAAATAAGCTTTACTTTTACCTTTGCCCGCCAATTCAATTTTTTTGCTGAATCATTGAAATGCTGTACGGATTTTTCAACTTGGTTTCTAACAAAACTACACTCTAGGCTTTGTTTAGTTAGAAACCAGGCTGAAAAACCCGTACAGAAGTCCAATGATCGAAAAAAAAATTTAATCGGCGGGGATTTGAACAGGTGAGCATGCACCTTTAAAGGGGCATGCCCACGCTAATAAGAGGTGGTGCCCGGGAATTCAAATTTTTTCCCGAATCATTGGTCTTCTATTAAGATTTTTCAACTCGGTTTCTAACAAAACATGGCCTGGAATTTAATTTTAGGTATGGTTTTGTTAGAAACCAAGTTGAAAAATCCATGCAGTAGTTCAATGATTAGGAAATTTTATTGAATTCCCGGGCACCACCTCTTATTAGCGTGGGCATGCCCCTTTAAAGAAGCATTTTATCATAAAATCGTGAAAAATGCGCAAAATAAATGTATAAGTCATAGTGACCACGCCGTTCTTCGCCGCCCTGATTTTTACATCACCATTTTTGAGATTTTAGTTCACCTAAATTTATTTTTCATCAAAATTTTTTTTGATAGAACGCTTTTTAACATGTAGACCTATCTTATTTTTGGGTTACCGTCCACTTTTTTAAATATAAATTGACTTAACAATAGTCGACAAAAGGCGCTGTCCTGTCATTTTCTCAAATTTTCAGAAAAAACCACAACGGCGTTTTTTGTCGACCATTCTTGAGTCAAAAAAATCAACTTAAAAAAAAATAAAAATAAAATTTCATGAAAAATAAATTTAGGTGAGCTAAAAGCTCAAAACGGTGATGTAAAAATCAGGGCGGCGAAGAACGGCGCGGTCACTATGACTTATACATTTATTTTGCGCATTTTTCACGATTCTTTGATAAAGTGCTTCTTTAATTCATGTGAAAGAAAAACCGTGAGATTTCGCTATTTCTTTTCGTTGAAAAAATTAAGCTAGATATTTTCTTGTCAGAAAGTTATGCTATGTAGAAAGTCAGAGTAAGACATTTGGAAAATCCCAACTAGTAAAAATTTATCTCGACTTTGTTCATAAAAAACAGCGTAAGTTTAGTTTTTTTCAGAAAGCTGAACTTCTGGCGATCATTTCAGTATATTATGAGTCCAGGTGTAGTATGAAAATCATGGCTCACCACTTGAAAATCTCTAGGTAATTAGTTGAATTTTTACCATGACTATTTGTTATCTTCTGAGCTCTTTTTAGCCCACATCATGCACAGCAAAAACAATTGGCACCATCGTGTTCAACATGAAATTCTGAGTCGGGGATCTCAATTACGCCGCTTGGGCAGGAGTGTTAAGAAAAAGCAAATAACGGTTTTGGTCTGAGATATAAGGGTTCTTATCCCTTATCCCGGTCTACATTTTTAGAGCATACAGTCAACTCTCGATACAGTGTACCCTCGATATAGTGTAGATCTCGATATAGTGTATATTTTTTCAACCTCATTTGGTCAGCTCCAAGCCAAACTGGCTTACAGTGTGCCCTCGATATAGTGTAACCCTCGATATAGTGTATATTTTTCCGTTCCCCGCCAGCTACACTGTATCGAGAGTGGACTGTATTTTCAGAGAATTTTCTTACTGTCTATTCTCAATTTTTCCACGCATGTTGGCTATTTTTATTAACTCAAAAGTTTCCTTGTTTAAATTAATAGTCTACAAACTGCATCCTAAAATTGATAAAAGAAAGTGAGCAAAGTCTCTCAAAATATGCTCTGAAAATTTAGTCCGGGATAAGGGATAAGTACCGATATAAGTACTCAAAATCGATGGTGTCTGCTTCTTAGTTCATGTCCTCCTGTTAGAGGAAGTACGGTACCAGTGAATGACCTATCAGTTAGCGAAACACCCTAACTTTCGGGTGTATAGGTCTAACTTTTCACGCTGAGCACGATGGTGCAAAAAGTTTTCGGAAAAAGGTGTGAGTGGAACGGGTAAAACAGCTTCTGAAAACAGGTCATTTTCACCTACTCCTGACCAGTGTTGTAAATTTGTAAAAGTTGGCGCCGCACCGGCAACAGCGCCGCGGATTACCTTTCTAGACACGGCATGAACTAGAACCGCCGTGTACGACGAAATTTCCAGCATACAAACCTCTCAAAAGAGGAAAAATACAGTCTCAGCTGTGATCTAACAATTGTATCTGATGCAGTGTTAAACGCTTTATCACGTGATATTTTTTCTTTTGAAAAATGCCGTGAAAAACTTTGAGAAAATTACGAAACCAAGCCATAGCCACCTGGATTTGCATCCAAAAGCTCCTGGTTTTTTGTGTGGGTTCGGGGTCGAATTGTTCTGGTTTGAATATTGTGATATTGGCTTGTTGTCTTGTGAGTCTTCGCACTAGTTCTGTTGCATTTTTCACGCTGAGTATTTTGCTATATTGCGCTCATTTTATCTAGAAAGTCAGCCAGAAATATGCCAAAACCAGGTATCCTTCAAATTTCAACTCCAGAGGAACTGCTTGTCTTCCCTCTTTTTCTGCAAATTCTGAGTGACTTACGTTTAACTTTTGTGTTGATTTTCCGCCTATCTTATAGCTCTTGAATTTCTCTTCAAGCGTTGACCACGCATTGAGGAGTTAAACGCAACTATGACACGTCTAGGTGGTAGTCCGGAGTAGATGAAAGTCACCTATTTTCAGAAGCTGTTTTACGCGTTCCTAATTTTTTTTTCGTGCTCAGCGTGAAAAGTCAGACCTATACACCCAAAAGTTCCAGTCCGCCTTTCCCGTGTTAAAGACTTGTCAACTATAAAAACGACCATTCATAATTAAACCTTAATTAAAATACTCTACCACAGAGACAAACCACCATCAGAATGGGCATGGTGTGGCTTTTAAGCCCCACCAAGAAGCACCACCGTTTTTCGGAGAATTTGTATAAATTTTATGTTTCTTTGTTATTTTCTCATAAAGAATAAGCTCTTTCGAGACTTTAATGATAAAATAAGGAAAATATCTTTACATTGATATATAGAAGTACTAGATATCCTAACAAAATACGTTAGAATTCAAGTCATAAAAACCAAAACAAAAGTTTAAACACCTACCGGGGCTTGAAGAACCATACCCGGCCAACCCTGACCACCATGTGAATATATTAAGTGAAAAATGAAGTACCTTGAAGCGAACACAAGTGTTGTTTTCCCAAAACTCAAGAGCTTGCACTATTTGAGAAATGGCAAAGAACTCTGCAAACCAATTGGCTATTTTCCAAAAATATTTTGAAAAAAAAATACCCAAAGACTCGTGGAAACGAAACTTAATGGGAGAACGTTGCCAAATAGCCTCTGGATCACTGCTCAAACTTCTGGAACTTCGATTCTGCTTCAAATGGGCGAGTATGTTTTTGGCTTGTCTGTCTGTCAGGAATATGTCGCCTTCAAATAAGAAAGGAGCCAATTCGGGTTTAGTGGTCGGCTGTATCGTACTTATGGATACATCTTTTTTATTGTCGGATTCATTCTGAAATTTTCATTTACATAAAAAGAACGGTATAATAAAGACAACAATACTTACATCGAAGGAAAACACACGATCACCATACACTTTCTTGTGTGCCAATTCCTTCATTCTGACTAATAGCCGGCTTAGTCTACTAACATAAACGGGATTAACAGAAAAGTGTTCGCACAGTTCTTGCACTACTTTTTGATTGGGTCGGCTGGTTGAATTGGAGCTGGAGGTTGAAGCAGAGGTTGTTTCTCTCAGCTTTGGAACACAACAGCAATAATGGAAAATAGTGAAAAATAAAAAAAAGGAAGACAAGCAAACTATTTGCATGTTTACTAGCACAATAAAAAAGGTGGACTTAACAGATCCACAAATGGGTTATGCGAGAGAAACCACAACTCAAGCTAAATAGTGATTGATCTTCGCAAACCAGTTTAGCACACGTAGACATTTAATGCAAGTGACGAAAAAAATTGCTAAAAAACCAGAAATATCCTTTCTTTTCAATAGTGGTCACTTGCAGACACAAAAAAGGCAGATGTCATCATCTATTGCATCTTAAAAGTTATTGAAATCAAGAGTTTCGAATCCAAATTAATTTTTTCAAAATGCCGTATGTCTCCACATGATCTTGATTAATTCTCCCCAGTTTCGGCTTTGTAAAAGTAGGATTTGTGTCCCAATGCGTCGAGCGTGTAAAAACTTGAAGGGAGGGGAGCTTCCTATACGCATCGTCTGAATCAAAGGTACGACTACCGTTGGCTGAAAACCTTCCTTCACAATTACTTTACAATTACATTTACATGCCCATGCTAATAAGTGGTGGTGTCCGGGAATTCAATTTTTTTTTCTGATCATTGAACTTGTGTGCGGACCTTGGTTTCTAACAAAACAAGGCTAGAATTTAATTTAAGGTATGGTTTTGTTAGAAACCAAGTTGAAAAATCCGTACACAAGCTCAATAATCAGGAAATTTTTTAGAATTACCGGGCACCACCACTTATTAGCGTGGGGCCCACGCTAATAGAAAATGGACGATACGGAAAAATGCCCGCGTTTGGGGAAAAAGTGCCCGCGTTTTTTCGTTCTAGTCAAAAAAGGCGAAAAAGTGCACGCTTTTTGTGAAAAAGTGCCCGCTTCTGGATTAACCTGTTATATTCATTATGCTTTATATGAGCGTAATTCATGAAGCTGAAACTGCAGTAATTTGCAGTAAATGAATAGTATATTATACGGTCGCCAAAAATGCAGACTCAGTCCTTGTTATAGAGCGGTTTCACAAAAAAGCGGGCACTTTTTCGCCTTTTTGACAAGAACGAAAAAACGCGGGCACTTCTTCACAAAACGCCGGCGCTTTTCCCCAAACGCAGGCATTTTTCCGTTTTGTCCATAGAAAATATCCGGCTATATTCCGGCTATATAGCCGGCTATAATCTCGGCTATGTAGCCATTGGTCAACCCTAGCGTGGGCATGCCCCTTTAAAGGACTATGCTTTTTGCGCATAGTGGCATGTACGAAATTTGAATTGGCGGGGGAAACTTATCTTTCGTCCCAAACTGTACTCTCTGGAGTCGTTCGAAATAACTCCAAAGAGTACAGTTTGGGACGAAGTGTCCCCTGCCAATTCAATTCCCGGAAATTTCCCTGGAAAATTCGAGTTGAAAAAGGAAAAGGAAAATTGAAAACTCTTAAAATGAATTTTTTTTATCAAAATCAAACAAATCAACATCAAAATCATCACAAATAATAGCTTCTTAAATTAGTTCTTCATTGGTTACTCACTTACCGGTATAGTTACCCGCAATTTGCAAAATGTGCTACAGTCAGAGGCGTAGCCAGAAATTTCTTAGGTCATTTTACCTACACCGTTTTTCAAAATTTCGGGCCATTCAGCCTAGACTGTTAAAAAGAATTGGACAGGTGTGGTGCCCTCCTTACCCACCTTACGTCACTGAATACAGTCAACTGCCCCAATACGATCAACTATCGGTTGCAGTGACGAACCATCCACCCCCCCCCCCCCCCCGCCCCACGGGGAGTGATCAGGTGGAAGATATAACATCATATCCGTGTTTCTCGACCCCGATTTCATGAGAAGGCCGGCTGTTTTTTAATTCTGAGAAAAATTTTTTTTTGATTCACAGGCTATCATGGTTTTAAAGTCAAAATTTGAAAAATTTAAATTGGCGCCTTTTGAATTTTAAAGGGATTAAGGGCTGTATAGGGAGGGGTAGGGAATAAAAGGGGGCCAGTTTTATGGCAGAACGTTAGAAATTTGAATATCTGTATTCTTCGACTACCTCACCATGTTTTTCAACTGGGCCGTGGCAAAAAGAGACTCTATATGCATTTTATGGTCAAGAGTACTTCTCGGAATCATGTCTAAGGTATTTGGGTGTGCGCATCTCAACTTGTGTGCATCTCAAAGCCCCCTGCGTCCCCTTCGGGATCGCAGGGGGCTTGGGGCTTGGAGTTGAGATGCGAACACCCACATACCTTAGACACAAATCACTTGAAAGTGACTCTGGATGCATGAAAAAGCATGCATACCAGAGTTTATTTATGCGGTAGGCCCCAGTATTCAAAACTATGTTCAACATCTTCTTGTTAGTGGGCCCTGAGTCATTAGTGGCCCCTTTTATTCCCTTCCCCTCCCGATACAGCCCTTAATCCCTTTAAAATTCAAAAGGCGCCAATTTGAATTTTTTAAATTTTGACTAAAAAACCATGATACAGCCCCTGTGGTTCGAATTTTTTTTTCTCAGAATCAAAAAAACGCGCGGCTTTCTCATGAAATCGGGGTCGAGAAACACGAATATGAAGTTATCTCCTCCACCTCATCACTCCCCGTGGGTAGGGGGGGGTTTTGAACTCAAGCCCGACTATCAATCAACAATACAGTCAACTTTCCCAATACAGTCAACTCTAGTAATTAGGCTTGAGCGCCGGACCGGAACCGGCCCGGATGTTTCCCGCATTTTTCGTTGCAGCCTCCACCGGATTTGCTCATAGCTCAACACCCGCTGCACATATCTCTTGGATTTTTTTTATAGACGTGTAGCGTATGGATTTTTATACAAACGGAACATTAACATTCTAGGTTTACACCGTAAAATATAATTTTTTCACTATTTTCTACAAAAATCCAAAACCGGATTCCTGCATGCCGGATTTTAATCCGGTATGCCGGAATCCGGATTTACTCAATTTTTAATTCAGCGACCACTGCACATATCTCTCCGATCGATTTTGAAACGTGTAGCCAATGACTTCCTCTGCAAAATAAGTACAAAAATTTACGTACATACCTAAAATATACTCTTGCCACTGTTGTTCATGAAAATCCGAAGCCGGATTCCGGTGCCGGATTCCGGTCCGGCGCCCAAGCCTACTAATTATACACTTAACTGTCTCAATCCTATGTCAATGTGAGGGTCAACCAACCAAAGAACGACTAGAACTACGTTACTAATGGGCTTCAGTTGGTTTTCTCATCGAGTTTGTTAAAGTATCTCCAAGCCCACGACAATTGACGGCCTCCAAACATTTATTATCTGTAAAATGGTTTAAAATAGGAAGGCAATACAAAATAGCAATTTTCCCGCTTTTGCCTTCAATTTTCCCGCTATCAATTTTCCCGGGATTATTCCCCGGTAATTTCCCGGGAATTTCGTCTCGAACTGTACTCTTTGGAGTTATGGCGAACGACACCAAAGTGAAAAGTTTGAGACGAAAGGTAAGTGTGCCCCGCCAATTCAAATTTTGCACATTCCAGTGCGCGCAAAAATCATGGTAAACCAGAAGATCGATTTTTTAAAAACCAAGTGTTACCGTGCCTAAAACTGAGTACAGTCAACCTCGGTAATCCGCCACCCCAAAAAGTTCGTTCCCGCCTAGGGTCCGACAATTTTTTACCACGATTCCGGAACATTTTGGCTAGTTCTGTTTTGAAAGTCTGGTCGCAAATATCGTGAGGATTCCGATTTCGCCGATCTTTTTACAGAATTATCAAAAAAATACCTCTAAAATAGCAAAACTTCGGTAAACCGCAACCCTTTATTAAAAATAAGGTGTTGGTTCTCGAGGTTTTGCTTTTTTAGAAGAATTTTTGGTACTTTTTATAGTTACCACCCCCCCCCCATACTCGGATTTTTTGAAAAGTGATCCAGAATCACCTCCCGAACTAAAATCTGTTACTAAACCATTTTTTCTGCACAACAAGATACGAGAAGCATGTCCTAATACTTTTCTGAATAAAAAATTGAAAGTTTGTCAAAAAAATTGCCTCCCACCCTCAGGCAAAGATGGGTTTTTAAGCTATTTTTCACCAATTTTTGGCTTTTTTTAAGTCAAATGAAGGTAAAAATCATATATTTTGAACAGATTTTTAGTTTCTGCGGCCTACTGCATAAATAAACTCTGGTATGCATGCTTTTTTATGCACATATTATCACTTTCGAGTGATATGTGACTCAGGTATGTGTGTGCATCTCAACCCCAAGCAACCAAGCGCCCTGCTCCCCCTTCGGGGGCGCAGGGGGCTTGGTTGGTTAGAGATGCGCGCACAGACTTACCTTAGACATAATTCCGAGCAGGACTCTTGATCAAAAATGCATTTAGAGAGTCTTTTTGCCCAGCTTCAGCAAAAAAATGTGATAAATCACCCAAAAATGACCCTAAAATACCCTAAAAAACCATCTTTGCCTGAGGCTGGAGGGCAATTTTTTTTCAGAAAGTATTTGGAAATGCTTCTCGTATCTTGTTGTGGAGAAAAAATGAGTTCGAGAGGTGATTTGGGGTCACTTTTCAAAAAATCCGAGTATGGGGGGGGAACTATAAAAGTACCTTAATTTGCATGTGAAACTGCTCTTAAAGTTAAGGTTAATCATTTTTTCTGTGCAAATATTTTTTTTTGTAGCAAAAATCTTTTTAACGTATAAAATGACCAACCAGATATTAGTCGAATGTTTCGATAACAGTTCGGCCACTTAAATACCGTGTTGACCATACGGATTACGGTTTGAACAAACACACTGAAACCATCTGGTCTAAATGATTGATCTAATGGTTTAAAGCAAAATTTACAAAGAGTAATTCAGTCAGTTTGTAACGGGTGCTGTGTGAATTTCGTAAGTATTTTAACTCTGTTTAATTGTCAATCATTCGTGAAAGTATTTTTAGTACAGTCAAAGCTCCCAATAACATAAACTCCGATTGACGTAAATCTGAAACCGGCCCCTTGTAGTTAAGTTAATGGTAGTTTGAACATATATGATTTTAGTCTTTTTTCAATATATAGAAAAGTGCCGGATATCGGATGTCAAATATCGAATATCCGGTGCAGTCCTGTTCTGTAAGGATTTTTCAACTTGGTTTCTCACAAAACCATACCTAAAATTATATTCGACGCCCTGTTTTATAGTGGTTCAATGATTAGGATTTTTTGGAATATCCGAGAACCACCTTTAATAGCGTTTGCATGCACCTTTCAGGAAGATAATTGGATTTTCAATCGTTAATCGACCGACAATTTTACAAGGGAATTATTGAAATGAAGGATAACGAGGTAGGGTAGGGCGACATTTCGTATCGCGACTTTTCATATCGCGATATTTCGTTGATTTTCTCTGACTTTTTTAGACATTTTAAAAAAAGGTTTCACCATCTAATAGCTGAATTTCGGTGCGTAGGCGTTTGGCCACTTTTGTGTCATTTTTGGCGTTCTGCCCTATGTTCTGTTTTAGCCACTTAGGCTTATTTTTTCAGCCATTTTGTAGTTCGTAAGACATTTTTAGTCCTTAAGCCTAAGGCTAAGCCTAAGGCCTAACCCTAGCCTAAGCCTAAGTAGGCCGGCCGGAGTGTATTATCCTCCAAGCTCCCAAAAATGGGTTTTGACCATTTATTCATGTGTTTTAGCACTTGAAACGTGTAGAAAACATGTTTTTAGGTGGCGGAAGACCATTTTCAGAATTTTTTTTTTTTCGAAAATTTTGACTTTTCGCCTTGGGGGACCAAGATAAACCACTTAGATAAGATACCTGGATACCGTTTTTATTCATATTAAATGTTCTTTTACCTGCCTGCCTTCGGCAGGCACCCTAATTCAATAGGAAACCCCTTCGGAAGTACATTGTCTGGGCCAAGGGCTGTCCCTTTATATAAATGTGAGAGCTCCAGGGAGAATTTTGAATAAAAACGGTATCCAGGTGGTTTACCTTGGTCACCCAAGGCAAAAAGTCAAAATTGTCGAAAAATTTTTTTTCGCTAATTAGAGGAAATACGGTAACTATCGTATATCGCATCAGGGATTATACCATGTTTTGACTTTTAAAACTGGACGAAAAGAGTCTTTAAATGCATTCAGTCAAGATTTTTAGTAAAGTAATTAAAATTTTTATTATGTTTCTGTAAAAAAGATTACCACAAAAATGTGTTTTGATAAGAAATTTTGACCCTAGTAGCGAATACACCCCCCCCCCCCGCCCCAACAATTTTTTTTTCAAAATCAGGTTTTAACCATTTCTAAGTAATTCTTATGCGCTGAAAACGATAAAAAGGTGTTTTCGGGTGTTTTCTGACCTAAAAAGTTGATTTTTGGGAAACAATTTTTTGACAAAATTCGACTTTTTGCCTTGGGCGACCAAGGTATTCTACCTCGTTTTGTCACTGGAGCTAAGCAAAAAGAGTCTCCATATACATTTTATGATCAAGAGTCCTGCTCGGAATTATGTCTAAGGTAAGTGAGTGCGCGCATCTCTAACTCTCAAGCCCCCTGCGCCCCCTTCGGAGACTTGGCGGCTTGGGGTTGAGATGCGCACACCGACATACCTTAGACACAAATCACTCGAAAGGGACTCTGGATGCATAAAAATGTATGCATACCAGAGTTTCTTTATGCGGTATGCCCCAGTCAACAAAACTATGTTCAAATTCCATCTTTTTGTGGTATCCAGGTACCCTTTCAGGTTGGATTGCCTTGGGGGACCAAGGCAAAAAGTCGGATTTTAGTCAAAAATTTTTTTTTCTAAAAATCCATTTTTGGTGGAAAAATGTCAGAAAATAACTTTTTTTTTATCGTTTTGAGCATATAAAAATATATAGGAGTCATTTAAACACTATTTTTAAACAAGTGAAAAAACCGAAAGCAATTTAAATGGGATTGCGGGCTGTATTGGGAGGGGAAGGGAATAATACAGGGGCCACTTCTCGAGATGGTTGGGATCCTTAGAGTACTAATTCTCTAAGCGTTTAAGGGTACTTTCAAACCCAGGAACTTGTGGTGCAGGCATAAGTATAAGTACTTTTCTTGGACCAAGCCGATCAGCGGGGTGGACCCCGCGGGTTTACTCCAAGTCTAGCACTTTTCGAGTGCTAGGCTGAATTTTTGGATGGTGGACCTCTGGCCCGGCCTTGTAGAACCAGGGGAAATGCTCTTCGGCAAAGAAACAAAGATGTTAAACATAGTTTTGAATACTGGGGCCCCCAACTCTCAAGCCCCCTTTATAAATATATGATTTTATGAGCTATCTTGTTTGAAATGTCCTGAGTTCAAGCATAAATCATGAGGTACCCATATGGTTCACGAAGTTTCGCACATCTTTTGCTGACATAGTTCTTCAGAGCATAACCCGAGCAAGTGACCCACTTTAACGCCTCCGGTTTCCGAAAGCTTGGATAAGTACCACCTGACCAGGTTTATATGTCCAGCTGGTCAGAAAAACGATTTTTTTAAATAAAAACAAACCATCCTATCATATGCAAAATCGTGGGGGGAACTGGGTTTATTAAGACCAGAGTCCCAATTTTTTCCACCCAAACCTCAAAACCTGGAGTGGATACCACCTGACCAGCTGGATATCCAGCTGGATGACCTGAAAAAATATTTTTCGATATTTTGAAAAACAAACCATGCGATTATATGTGGAATCGTGTAGTGGATTGGGTTAAATGAGACCAAAACTCCGATTTCACGTACCGAAATCCCAATATTCCGGGTAGGTACCACCTGGCCAGCTGGACCACCAAAACCAAGTGGTCAACCACTTGGATCTAATTTTTTTTACGTTTTCTGCACTGATTCGGGTACAGTCAACGCTCTCTATAACGACGCTCTCTATAACGACTCGGTTTAGCCGGTCCCTTGAGAGTCGTTATAGAGAGCTTTGACTGTATGCTGAAGATAGTTTGACAGTGGTAAAATCACAATTTATCAAAAAGTTTTTGAGTTATTGCTAACGATTGATTGGCGCTACTGTAATATACCCCCCCCCCCCCGCCCAAAAAGCGCTACTGTAATATACCCCCCCCCCCAAATCGACCTACTGTCATATACACCCCCCCCCCAAAACCGACTTTTTTAGGGATGGTCAAAAACCATTTTTACACAATAATTTCGCCATAAAAAGACCAGAAAAGCAATTCAAATGGGATTGCGGGCTGTATTGGGAGGGGAAGGGAATAATACAGGGGCCACTTCTCGAGATGCTTGGGATCCTTAGAGTACTAATTCTCTAAGAGTTTAAGGGTACTTTCAAACCCAGGAACTTGTGGTGCAGGCATAAGTATAAGTACTTTTCATGGACCAAGCCGATCAGCGGGGTGGACCCCGCGGGTTTACTCCTAGGTCTAGCACTTTTCGAGTGCTAGGCTGAATTTTTGGATGGTGGACCTCTGGCCCGGCCTTGTAGAACGAGGGGAAATGCTCTTCGGCAAAGAAACAAAGATGTTAAACATAGTTTTGAATACTGGGGCCCCCAACTCTCAAGCCCTTTTAATCCCTTTTAAACTGCTTTTCTGGTCCCTTTATGGCAAAATTATTGCATAAAAATGGTTTTTAGACACTCCCAAAAAAAGTCGGTTTTGGGGGGGGAAAGACAGTAGGTCCGATTTTGGGGGGGGGGGGTATATTACAGTAGCTTTTGGGGGGGGGGGAGGTATATGACAGTAGCGTCGATTGATTTATCAAAATCAATCGTTGTGGTGGAATCGCAGTTTTAATCGTTAGCAATAACTCAAAAATATGTCGATAAAACGTAATTTTACTATTATCAAACCATCTTCACCATGCCCGAATTAGTCCAGAAAACAGGTTTCGGAATATGAAAAACGTAAAAAAAATTTTTGATCGAAGTGGACGACCACTTGGTCTACCGTATTTCTCTATTAAACGCCCCCTCTTCAATAAACGCCCCCTCTCTAATAAACGCCTCCCTCTAGTGACCTATATCTCAACCCAAAAAATAATTTTGCAAATCTGTTTTTTGCGTTTTCTTAATTAGCACGAGTTTACCTAATTGCACTTTTTAGATTTTGGTTGAGCACCCAAAAATCTCAAAATTGAAATAATTTTTTTCCGATTTTTTAAGGGTTGAAAATAAACGCCCCGGGCGTTTAATAGAGAAAATACGGTAGTTGGTTCAGAATAAAAAATTTAAATTTCCGCAAAATTTTCTCAAACTGACGTTGAAGGTTCGAACGCCTGTGGCTGCAAAGAATACTATCCAGGTGGTTTAGATACTATTCGGTATGGAACAATTTGGTATGAACCAATTCGGTGTCGACCAATTTGCTTAACGCCCGTAATCGGATATCCACCTGGACTAAGGGTACCTACTCCTGATTTTGGGGTCGGGTAGGTGAAATCGGGATTTCGGTCTTATCAAACCTGATTCACCACACGATTTTAAATTTGATAGCATGGTTTGTTTTTGATTTATTTTTTATTTTTAATTTTTCAGGCCATCCAGGTGGATAACCCCTGACCAGGCGGTACCTACCCTAGATTTTGGGTTCAGGTGGGTGAAATCGCAGTTTTGGTCCTATCAAACCTGATTAATAAGCGCCGACGATAAGCGCCGGCGCTGATAAGCGCCGGCGCCGGCCAAGCGCCGGCGCCAACTATCCAGAAGATTTGGATACAATCCAGGTGTTTCGGGTAACATCCAGATAGTTTGAGCACTATCCAGGTAAATTTAGGTACCATACCGGTGGTTTGGGTACCATTCAGGTGGTTTGGGTACCATCCAGATGGTTTAGGTATCAGCAAATAGTATTTCTCCGCTTTTCGGGTAATTACCGGTAATTACCCGGAAAGTATTTCTCCGGAGAATTATCCAACCCTACTTCCTACGACTAAATCAATTGTTGATATTTGAATTCGCGGGTCCCAATCCTACAAATGGAATTATGGCACGAAATGCTTTTCAAATAAACAATATTTGCTTTTCAAGCAAATATTTTTCTTAGGCCTGCTACTTTCGCATCCAAGTCACTCGTTCTGGTGTAGAATGTATGGCTTCTTCTGGTTTTATATTTTATTTACAGGTTACTCAGTTGCAAGGATTTGCAGAAAACGCACTCGCATCGCAATGACTAGCTGTGGTCTGAGATAAGTTTTACAAGCTAATTTGCCGTCTTCATCTTTTGTTTTGTTCGTCCTTTTATGGTTGTATGCTAGAGCACTCATGCTGATTGTGCGGGCTCTGGTGGGTCTGTCTCGGCGGCGCTGTTTCGCTTTCTCGAGTGGGTCACAGGGTCAAGCTTATTTTTCTGTAAGAGTGTGGTTATTTTCCCAGAAAACATTGTTGGCAGTACTTACGCTGGTTTATTGCAGAAAAAATGCTACTGCCGAGTTCCAATCTCAGTGACGTCACGACCAGGATTGTTCAAGCGCCGGCGCTCCGCCGGGTTCACAATTAGCGCCGGCGCCGGCTAAGCACCGGCGCTTAAAAAATCCTGGTCACGACTCGCCTCACGACTTAGTCTCAAAGCCAGTGCTGATTCAAGAAGACGAATGGTGTGCCTTTTTAGGGCGGCGGTAAATTGAACCTCTACAAATTGAACCCCGGTAAATTGACCCTCCGGTAAATTGACCCTCCGGCAAATTGAACCTCCAATTTGTCTTGGCGGGATTTTTTGGGTCTCACCGTATAACCTCCACCAATCCCCCACCCTCTAATATTCTCCCACCCCCACTTTCTCGAATATGATTTCAGAGTTAAGGCCATTTTTGATTTGTAATTTCAAAATTTTTCGGGGGTTGAAAAATAATCCCCCTGGGGATTAAAAGAGGTTATACGGTAAGTCTTATTACCAAATTGGTAATACAAATACAGTGAGAGTGCAGAGTAATAGTGAACTTTTTCAATTTTTTTTGGATTCCAAAACCTGTTTTCTGGACTTATCCGGACATGCTGAAGATGGTTTGACAGTGGTAAAATGCCGTTTGTAGGGTATTTCTTGAGTTTTGGTGAAATCCAGTTTTTGTAAATCAATTATTGTTCAAAAAATACCATACAAGACCTTATTTTGCTTTTATCAAACCATCTTCAGCATGTCCGAATAAGTCCATAAAACAGTCTTTAAGGCCCGAAAAAGAAAATTTTTTGCTCCAAGTGGTTATATATACCCTCAGCTGCATACCGCTAACTGAATATCTGCGTATTCTGTGTAAACTAACTGAGTAACACCATCTAGATGAGATCTGGGTGGCGCAAGCTAGTTACTATCATCTTAGTTCAACCCCGTATTATGGGGCGACCTGATATCCTTGTGGTTTTCCTACCCTTTCGTGTGGCTTACCCATCACCGAGATGGTTACTCTTCTAATCGTATTTACCGACACTGGAAATATAATAAGTTTTGATAACAATCCTCTCAAGACAAATTTGGAGGTTCAATGGCTTGACTTTACTTGACCCCTCCCCCCCCACGGCTGACACACTTTTGATGACAATTTTGAAAAACCGATTGCATATTCGTGTTTCTCGACCCCGATTTAGGCGCGAATTTACCGATCGTTTCCGGTAAAGTGAAAAAAAAATTTGGGATTTGCCTTGGTCCCCAAGGTAAAATTTTAGAAAAATTTGAAAAAAAAATGTTTTTTAAATTGGCGCCTTTCGAATTTTAAAGGGATTGAGGGCTGCATTGGGAGGGAAAGGGAATAAAAGGGGCCACTAATCACACATGGCCCCTAACAAGAAGATGTTGAACATAGTTTTGAATACTGGGGCCTACCGCATAAATAACTCTGGTATGCATGTTTTTTCATGCATCCAGAGTCTTTTTCGAGTGATTTGTGTCTAAGGTATGTGTGTGTGCGCATCTCAACTCCAAGCCCCCTGCGCCCCTGAAAGCCTTAATCCACGTTCCCCATCGGGTGAGTATTGGTGCAGGAGGTTGCGGCAAATTACTGCAAAGCTCCCTAAACAGAGAAATTCTGGTTGGGTCCTTTCGTAAACACCTGAAAAAAGTCATCTGAATTATTTGCAAAACAGTGAAATGTACCTTCTTCACATTTGATATAAGCTTTTCAACGTCAGGAAAAGGAATCTTATTTGTTCTGCAACTCTGTGAAGAGCATGCACAGACACGTCTGGTGAATCATATTTGGGTACAATGCAGATAGAACTTCTCTTACAGCTTTTATCATAAATCTCGCAGCATCAGTGACCAACAGCAAAAGCCGATTCTTCATGGTACCCGATGAAAGAATATCACCTAAAACGACGAGCGGTCACGCGTGATAGAGTATAGAAACTTACGTAAACCATCAACGACAAAACGAGCAATTATAGAATGGTTAGTCTGTTCAAGCATTCTTACAGAAATAAAGTTAGGGCGGTGAAACCCTGAACTTTTTTTAAAGTTACGTATGACGGAGGGCTAGACTTTACTTGCGCCCCCCCCCCACGGCTGACCCACTTTCGAGGTGAATTTTCAAACACCGATTGCATATTCGTGTTTCTCGACCCGGATTTTTACAGGAAATGATCATCAAATTATGTGAAAGTAAAAAAAAATTTTTCGGATTTGCCTTGGTCTCACAAGGTAAAATTTTAGAAAATATTTTTTAAATTGGGCCTTTTGAATTTAAAAAAATCAAGGGCTGTACCGGGAGGGGAAGGAAATAAAAGGGGCACTATTCACACATGGCCCCTAACAAGAAGATGTTGAACATAGTTTTAAATACTGGGGCCCACCGCATAAATAAACTCTGGTATGCATGCTTTTTCATGCATCCAGAGTCACTTTCCAGTGATTTGTGTCTAAGGTATGTGGGTGTTCGCATCTCACTCCAAGCCCCCAAGCCCCCTGCGATCCCGAAGGGGACGCAGGGGGCTTTGAGATGCACACAAGTTGAGATGCGCACACCCAAATACCTTAGACATGATTCCGAGAAGTACTCTTCATCAAAAAATGCGTACAGAGTCTCTTTTTGCCACGGCCCAGTTGAAAAATATGATGAGATAGTCGAAGAATACAGATATTCACTTTTCTATTGTTCTGCCATAAAAGTGCTCCCCTTTTTTCCATTCCCTCCCAATACAGCCCTTAATCTTTCTATAATTCAAAAGGCGCCAATTTAAAAAAAAAATTTTTCAAATTTTTCTAAAATTTCACCTTGGGGGCCAAGGCAAATCCCAAAAAAAATTTTTCACTTTCACAGGATCTGATGATCATTTCCCGTAAAAATCCGGGTCGAGAAACACAAATATGCAATCGGTTTTTGAAAATTCATCTCGAAAGTGGGTCAGCCGTGGGGGGGGCCAAGTAAAGTGTTACCTGACTGAGAACACTAACCTTAGCTGTCAAGTTTGCCCACAAGTAGATTAGCCACATATCGTCCATTGATGTCTGTTGTTTCGCCGACCGAAGCCCAAATGTAAGAGTCCCCGATATTTTGCTTTATCCGACTCATGGCTCTATTGACTTTTAGCCCCGCCCCTTTGAAAAACATCAATGAAAATTTTCATCAATGTAGAAACTTGAAATAAATGAGATATAACTTTGTGTACGGGGCTAAAAGTAGTTTCACAAACCTGGAATTCACGTCGCGTTGGTAGATCGATACCCTTTGCCCTTGCAATTTCCACCACAGTCTGTTCTGCTTCTAGAAATTGTTTCAGCAGTACGATTTGTGAAGACCATCAGGTTTCGCGGTTGACGAGAATACAACTCCTGTTGCTGCTTTTAGCTCCTTATTCCATCTAATAAAGATTTTTAAAATTGCATAAAATCACCTGTGAGGCAAGTGCTGATCTTCCAAAATGATTAATGAGTGTGGTCATCTTTGAGTAGGCTATGTTCGGAATGACGTACTTCTTATACATGTCGACAATCACTAGCTGTAGAGAATGGGCGAAACACTTGAGGCGCAATGGGAACGCAGATCTGAACTTCTAATTTGATCTGAAAAAAAGGGATGGAACCTACTCGACGACCAACTCTGCTTCGGCAATTCTTAATCGTCTGATTTATCATGAAAATTTCGATCATCTTCATCATCCAAGAATCGTAGGTTTACATTAACTAAAAGAAGCTTGAAAGACACAAAATCTAAAAAAAATTAAGAAACCTTCAAAGATGTCTTTAAAGGCTTTCGACATATTACTTCATTTTAGAGATTTCACCACCATCTGTTACAACATTAAACATGCTTTGAACTTCGAGGCCAAATCTTGAGCATGAATTCTGTATCCGCACGTATCGCGCATCCGGTGTGTGAACCTGTTATTTCGTTAAGACCAAGAAAGATCCGTTGAAGAGTGCAGGCACTGTCGCAAAATAAAGCGTGAACCCTGAAAATCCCTTAAAAAATCAAATACGACAATGATTTCTATAGATACCAATGTAAGAATGCTTCATGCCTCTGTCGGTCCAGATATCAGCAGTAATAGAGCCACGTTGACTCATTTAGAGATTTCACTTTTGACCTTTGTCTTGATTCGCTCATAAGGCTGTCAAGAATTTTTTTTCAATGTGGCGAAACTACTTGCAATCTGAAAATAACAATGTGGAAAGGTATTATCGTAGTTGCGAAAAATCACCTCAATGTTTGGATTTAACTGATGGATAAAATTGCGCATGACAGGATTACGGAATAGGTTGATCGGTATCGACGGAACGGACAGGACTTCTGCAAAAGCACTTGTGATCTTGCGATACCTAACAACAGCTGGAAAATAACAACCACGTATAGATTCTATCTAGCAATAACCTTGTGACTGGCTCTTTTTTCCGGATCAACAGCAGCTAAGATTTCTTCGGTGTCTGCATCTTATCCCTGTGAGCATTCTGCCAGTGCCTGTCGAGAACATTTTTGTATGCGGATAGCTTCTATACAAATGGAGTTAACACAGTGTCTTGCTTCTAAAGATATTTACCGTTGCACACTCCTTGCATTTCATCAGCTTGTTGCCATGAATATTCTCTTCCTCGGCGTAGTTGTCCCAAAATGTACTTCGCAAGCGCTTTCGTGAATTTGGCTGTATTTCTTGAATGGAAGACGGGCTTTCTTCGATAGACATAGCTAAAATCATATCATTGAGGAGAAAATGAACAGACTTTAGATGGTATAGTTTGTAAAATATCAGCCAACAACCCGAACACTGACAGTCACACCTAAAACTAACCTAACACTAACATTCGAAACTAACCTAACACTAACACTAACATCTGAAACTAACCTAACACTAATCCGCCATTTTGAACTAACCTAACACTAACACTAACATGTTAGTGTTAGTGTAGGTTAGTTTAAAGATCGATGTTAGTCTTAGTGTTAGGCTAGTTTAAGTGTTAGCCTAACGTTAGGTTAGTGTTAGGAGTTTTTAAGTCCGATTTTGTATTTATTAATTTTTCTGTGTTTTTCTTTGAAAATCGATATTTACTTTATATAAAAATTTAGCAATCTGATGGATGCTAATATAGAGCTCGTATATAATGAGTTAGCCCTTATCTCGGACCATGTACCCCCAAAGGTCAGCCCTTATCCCGGACCATGTACCCACAAAGGGGCTTCCTATTGAATTAGGTTGCCTGCCGAAGGCAGGCAGGTAGAAGGAGAATAATCTGAAGAGAATGAAAATGACACTTATTGAATTTGTTGTTTGTTCTAGTGTTTCATTCAAACTGTTGAATGTTATCAATAAATTGCTTCCATATGTACCACTAGATTGTTCTATCGTTCTGTTAAAAATCATATCCTGAAAGAAGCGTGAAACTCTAGGGACTTTTAATTACCTCAATCAGAACCTGAAGGGCGAGCGACTAATAAGCCCACCCAAAAAAATTAAATGGGGCTCAAATGCGGGGCTCAAATGCGGGAGCTCAAATGCGGGGGCTCAAATACGGGGGCTCAAATGCGGGGGCTCAAATCAAAAGGGCTCAAATACGTAGTAACGGTCTCAGGGACCTACCTGATTGCTGAGCTGATATTATATCGCTAGTAATTTCTTATCTTTTGGCAATCAAGTTGTTGAAAGCCATGGCTGCTCTCAAAGGAAAATTCAAGGAAGAACTAAAGTAGATATAAGCTATGCAAGCAGGATATTGAAGTTTGCGCAACAATTGCGTTGCACACATCGGGTACACGACATTTTTCTACCGTAGAACGCTATTTTATGACAAGTAGTACTTTGCCGACGCTACTCGTTTTTACAACCCATCCCCCCCCCGGTTTTACCCCTCCCCCCTCCAATAATTCTTCAGGTACCCCGAAACCATACTTTTTTTATGAAAGATGCTGAAATTAGTACGGGATGTCCTTGATCCTAATGCCTAAGGCCCGAAGCCTAAGCCTAGGGGCTAAGCTTAATTCTTAAGTAAAAGAAAACTTATCTAACAGACAAGATTTGCATGCAGCAGACACCAGAAAACTTCAGACTCCAAAAAGAGATGACACTTTCACTAAAAGTGAATCTACAATTAGTACATAAAAGCAAAAACAGAAAAAGCAAAATCAAAGCGGCAAAAAATGTTTTGAAATAAAATGTCATGAAGCGAAAACTATTTTTGGGTCCCCGCCAATTCAAAATTCAACAATTGCTGGGACGCTCGCACGAGCATGGTCCTTTAAGAGCTATCGATTTAAAAGAGGCAAACACGCCGCTCACGAGCTCGTCTAGGTAGTATTTGAAACGACACCAAAATTCCAGAAGAAAGCTTTAATCAGCAAAACAAAAGGAGTAACATGAGACATCAAACAAAACACCTTCCTGCTTCAAAAGTCTAATCTAGCTCCCACATGTCAAAAGTGCTGTTTGCAGGCCATTTCTTTGGACAAATGGACAGTCACTTGGATTGGATTATGCAATAGAACTGAAGCTGGATTACAGACAAACGTGTTACATTATGGGAGTTTTTATAAAACAAGAAAGACTAATTTCAAACAAATTACGAAAAAATCGGATCAGCCATACTTAGACTACTATGAACATTCGGACTGTAATAGTCAGCCAGTTCCTGAAAGAAATAAAAAAAGTAGGGCGTGACCAGTACAGTCAAACCTCGATACAATGCCCCCTGTGGACCGGTCCAAGGGGTGACGTAGTACCTAAGTATTATTAACCACAATAATAGCAATTACTAACTAACTAGCTCGCGTGGGCCGGCTGCGCCGGGCCCTACGCTCGTGGTCACGTTGTTAAAGTTCCGCTAAATCTAAAAATTCTCTTTAACTCGAAAAACCAATTTTTTAACACACATACCCTTTCACTCATTTAAACCGCATGAACTATTTGCCTCTTAAATAAGCTCAAAAATAATAAACAAAATCGACTCTTCAAGCCTACTACTCCATTCTCATGGCACACCATCTACTTACCTGCTCACCACTCTCTTGGCACGCTCACCCACTCTTTGGCTCGGACCCCGCATACCGGTGGACACCCTCGCCTCTGTTAAGGCACAAATAAGATGATTAAATTTTTTTTGTTCTTAATAACTTCAATAATAATCAACTAACAGTCAATTAACAATTAACTGCAACCAAAAAAAACCTAAAAGAAAATTACGACTCTTTAGATGCTGATATCCACTCTTCAGGTGCTGCTATTCACTCTCCAGCTAGCGCTACTCATTCTCCTGGCACACTTGCTCGCTCTTCTGGTATGCCTACACACTCTCCAGGTTTTTAAACACGCTAAATTTTCATATAAGCAAAATTAAAAATCCTAAATTATAAAAAAAAAAACATATAAGGCACACTTACCCATTTAGAGCTACACAACAGTCAAAAAGTTCAAAAATATCATTTATGAAACATGCCAAACCATCGCCCACAAACATCCTTTTTACAAATCTCACACTTTTTTAACACTAAAAGTCAGAGTTTTTAACACGCAATAACTACCTTTTTATTTAACCTAAATCCAAAATTACAAAAATGAAAAAAAAAACATATAGTGCACACTTGCCCATTCAGGGCTACACAATAGTCAAAAAATTAGTTTTCACCCTACTATCCAGGAACGATCACCCACTCTCCTGGTACCCGCACCAACTCTCATGGTACTCCTATTCGCTTTCCTGGTCCTCCGACCCACCCCCGCGGTACCCCTACAGAGTTTTCTGGTACCCAGACCATCTCTCCTGTAACCTTACTACCTCTCCTGGCTTACCTAGCCAATGTTAAGAATTTAAAAAACATATAGTGCTGATATTATATCGCTAGTAATTTCTTATCTTTTGGCAATCAAGTTGTTGAAAGCCATGGCTGCTCTCAAAGGAAAATTCAAGGAAAACTAAAGTAGATATAAGCTATGCAAGCAGGATGAAGTTTGCGCAACAATTGCGTTGCACACATCGGGTACACGACATTTTTCTACCGTAGAACGCTATTTTATGACAAGTAGTACTTTGCCGACGCTACTCGTTTTTACAACCCATCCCCCCCCGGTTTTACCCCTCCCCCCTCCAATATTCTTCAGGTACCCCGAAACCATACTTTTTTATGAAAATGCTGAAATTAGTACGGGATGTCCTTGATCCTAATGCCTAAGGCCGAAGCCTAAGCCTAGGGGCTAAGCTTAATTCTTAAGTAAAAGAAAACTTATCTAACAGACAAGATTTGCAGCAGCAGACACCAGAAAACTTCAGACTCCAAAAAGAGATGACACTTTCACTAAAAGTGAATCCACAATCCTATATACTAAAAGAGAGTTGTCTGTATGTTTGTCCGCACGATTTCAAAAAAGGTCTCAAATTGTCGTTTGAAAGTTGGTCTCGAGAGGAGTCTTTTGAAGCGAGAGTTTTGTCGTATGCTCATATTATTTCTTGAGTATGTTGAGCAGTTGCTCTCTCAGATAATTTTGTGCTCGAGTCTCATGTTTTCATTTGGTTTTGTGAATCATCCAATACTTGGATTGAATTTTTTATTCTCGAATAAACATTTGGACTCGAGTCTTTTCAAATGATTTTGAATATTCTTGATTCAAATATGATTCATGCTGCAGTCCAAGTGCTTCAATAATGGGAATACTTGAAGTGCTTAGACTGTACTATGGTTCATGATTGAGTCTCAAGTTGAAGAGTAACTAAGTCAAGGTATCAGAGGGTGAGACTGTGATTCATCATGCAGCCTTATTGCAGTTATTATTATCATTTGTTTTGACTCTTTTTCATGCATTTTTTTTTTTTGTAAATTACATTTGTCATGATTCAAGTATGCATCATGTCGCAAAGTTCAGGCTGCAGTGTGGACGAGAATCGGGCTTTGAGAGTATACTGGGCGATCCGGTAGGTCTTGCATTATATCATATGAATGTTTCTTACTCATCTTTTCAGGTCTCTCTCTTGAATTAGTCGTAAAGTTCGGGCTGCAGTGTGTACAAGATTGCGCTTTGAGAGTATACTTGCAGATCAGTAAGTTGTGCATTCTTATCAATGAATGTTTCTTATTCATCTCTTCAGGTTTTCGCTCTATGGATTAGTCGTGAAGTTTGGGCTCAGTGTGTACAACAATTGTGGTTTGAGAGTATATCGGGAGATCCGGTAAGTTATGCATTCTTATCAATAAGTGTTTCTCATTCATCTCTCAGAATTTCGCTCTATGGATCAGTCGAAGTTCGGGCTGCAGTGTGTACAAGAATTGTGTTTCGAAAGTATACTAAAAGATACGGTTAGTTGTGCATTCGCATCAATGATTTTTCTTATTCATCTTTTCAGGTCTTCCACTCTATGGATTAGTCTTTGAAGTTCAGGCCGCAGTGCGGACGAGAAATCGTGCTTTGGAGTATGCTGAAAGATCTGGTAGGTCGTGCATTGCAATCAATGAATCATTTTCATTTATCTTCTTAGGTCTTCGATAATCACAGACATTGTGCCCTTTGCTCAAATACTGGTTCTTTCGTGAGAATGGCTACTGATGGAGAACATAAATGTCAACCGAGCTTCCAGATCAAATCGAATGTTGCATGGACGACGAAATCGAAATCACTCAAGCTTCTATCAAGGGACAGGTTTGAGCACTGAGAAGTTTTTTCCAATCTAAAACTTTAGGTGAATTTTATCTCTCATGATTGTTTCTTTGGAGCACTTTTCAGTTCTCAGCGATGAAAGCGAGCTGTTTGTGGATGAGATTATGCCATAGATGACTTGACTATCCTCAGAATGAGCAAGAAGGGCACTATCTGCAAAAGAATGACCAAGAAGGGCACCACCTGGAGAAGAACGTTGATTGATTTATTCTCTCTGTATCTGCTTGAAATCTCTGTTGTGTTATTATTTGTTGATGAAAAGCATCTTTATGTGAACAATAGTGGGAAAGATGTCAAGTTACTTTGAGGTGCGTAAAGCGGCACCATCTTCTTTGCCAACTTTAATTCAAGGTCACCCTTGGCCCTTTTTTGAAAAAGGAGATTTTTTGAACTTTAATTAAAATTGGACCATTTCGATTACACGTAGCATTCTTACTTCACATCAAAAGTGGCTACATTGACCAACCCAGAATATTTCATTCTCGCATGACCGATCTCACTTTGATATCAGCTGTAAGATAGAGAAAACTTCTAAGTGGTGAATAACAGTACTATAGTAGTCTGTTCATGGTGAAGTCTCAATTCATTCCATTATTTCTATTTAATCTATTAATACACTTGCAAATTCATTAGCTATGCATAAAGCTAAATGAAACTTTCATCTGTGATTGGTCGGTGAATTTTTCTCAAGTCATGTTCTCTAATCAGTCAATTCTGAAACGTATCGGATAATATGACTTGATGATGAACTTACAGTACATTCTGAGAAGCAATTTATTCGAGTCTATCTCACATCTAATAAATGTGAAGATCCGAAGTTTGTAGGGAAGGATTGAATGACGAATGTATAAATTTCACGGTCGACTCACATGTTTTTTATATCTGAGATGCTTGACTGGGTTTCATTGAGTCTCAAATTAAATGCAAAGTAGTCAAGTCACTTGAGTTGAATCAATACTCAAGATTGATATTTGGTATATATCAGTAATTATTGCAAGTGTTTCGATCTTCTCATTAGTGACTCAAAGAGTGTGTCACATGCCATGTGTGTCAAGTCTATTGTATCGTGGACATGCGTTGTGTATAAGGGTTCAGAACTTACATCTCATTGGTTAAATTTCGATTTAGTGAGTCGAATACTTTGATTTAGTGAGTCGAATACCAAAAGACGAATACTTTATAAATCATTCACGTGAAAAAATATGTCTTCGTGAATCTCAACACACACGTATGAAAAAATTTAGAAAATGTTATGGTACTGTGCGTCTATGAAAGGAATGAAAAAGCTCTTTTAGGAATTCCTGATTGGAGCTCACGGCTCATGTTTTGGTCGCACGACCTATTTTCAAATTTTTGTTGTCCATGGCTAATGTTTGTGCCTCATGTGTCGAGTGCATGTCTGTGACTCTCATTAATGTGTCAAGTCTCATGTTCATATCTCTAGCTCATGTACTTTACATTTCGTACTGTGGATTATGCGTATAGCTTCAATTTACATGTAATTGGAAAAGGTCAAAAAACAGAAACTCTCTTTTATGAATCTCACAACAGGAAGATCGCATTCATGATCTTAAATCAAAATAGACGCTTTTTGAATCGCAAAAGAGAAAAAAGCTTTTGTAAATCTCAAAAAATGTTTTTTCAGTCGTGAATAATAATAAAGTAATTAAGAGTGACTATATGTGATTGCATTTGCTCAGATTCATGGATCTTAAAATCATCGAAAATAAATTGGATAATGCTACAGAAATATCAGCTGAAAATAACCCGAAAAATGTTTGAAAATATCAGCAGAAAAACAAACCGCCCGTAGGGCGGGCAAGCGCTAGTTAGTACATAAAAGCAAAAACAGAAAAGCAAAATCAAAAGCGGCAAAAAATGTTTTGAAATAAAATGTCATGAAGCGAAAACTATTTTTGGGTCCCGCCAATTCAAAATTCAACAATTGCTGGGACGCTCGCACGAGCATGGTCCTTTAAGAGCTATCGATTTAAAAGAGGCAAACACGGCCGCTCACGAGCTCGTCTAGGTAGTATTTTGAAACGACACCAAAATTCCAGAAGAAAGCTTTAATCAGCAAAACAAAAGGAGAGTAACATGAACATCAGAACAAACACCTCCTGCTTTCAAAGTCTAATCTAGCTCCCACATGTCAAAAAGTGCTGTTGCAGGCCATTTCTTTGGATCGACCACAGCACGGCAGATAGGACAAGTATTATGTAGACGAAGCCAGGGTTCAACTGAATTATCATTCTCCGCTTCATTCACTGCAATAAATGTTCACTTACGCGCACTGACGATGGAAAATGTGATCACATTCTATAGCTACCACACGCTCATCCAAAGCAAAAGGTTCCAAGCAGGTGATGCACTGCGCACCTAAATAATCAACAAATCTACGAATATGAATCAAAAACATTCACAAACCATTCTTTAATTGCTTCTCATTGACTTGAGTGATTGGCAGGCGTATAAGGTCTTCGGAGAAATCCTTGCATTTTGTTCTTGGTCAGCTTGCTCCAAAAGTCGCATAAGAATGTCGTTGAAGTCGCTTTCACCAAAGGCAAATTACCGAGGCCGCCGAGATTATCAGTTCCTGGTTGAGATGTCTGAAAAATCAAAGATAGAGACCTGATAAAGAATTATTGCTGGCAGAAACTGACGATATTGACTCTTACGCCAAGGGTCTCAACTATCAATTGGATGGAGGAAGAACCGGCAAGCCGTCAACCCTGTCCATATGTCTTCATCGAAATGCTGTGGACCCTGAGACAGATACATAAATGGACAGAAAACTTCAACAGGCAAACCATACCATAAACTGATTGATTAAGTTCCGCACAAAATCTCCATGCTGCAAATCTTCAACAGGATGAAGAGCTACCTGTTCCACAAATTGACCACGACACTGGCGACAGCAAAGATCTATAAGAAACATTATCAAGATAAAATCTGGACAGACCAGAAAAATGACTTCAAAATGTTACATCGTCAAGAATGTCGACATCTACAATTCGCTGACACACGTGACAGTAATGGTTCATATTTAAAGCTATCAATTTGACGATGGAAATGAAGCAGAGCAATTCTTGAAGTTGTTTATTAATTAAATCTGAAAAGGCCACCTTTTGGCTGAAAAGCGCCACCTCTTTGAGTTTTGGTTAACAATGGAAAGCCGGAGTGTACTAAGTGTATATTCTGGTGCAAAATTTCACGCTTAACAAGAATTAAAAAGATATTAAAAAAGATTCGAAAATACGGCACTATGTGGTGTTCAGCTGCCCTTCTGAACCAGGAAGTCATGATTTTTGCACATGCAACTTCAATGGGGTGATCTTGTCAATTTTTTATTACAGATTTCAGTTATTTGATGCGCAAAAGAAAGCACAGATCACGGCTTCTAATGACATATCATCAAAGTATTTATGGACAAACTATGTAAACATTTTACTTTAGAAAAAAAATTGTGTCATTCTTGAAAACGTTGGGTTCTTGGTTATCGGGATACCCGATTCTTACGCATAAATTGTCTAGCACGACTGAGGTCGGTATTCCCGATAACAAAAAGAACCCAAACGTTGTTTATACTGGCTGTATTGGGTTTCGATGGTGGCTGCGGACTCGGATCCTGAAAAACTGAGAACACGGACAACTCGGCTTTTTGACAACTGATCTCGAAAGATATTCGGATATAGGACTATTATCAGATTCGATAGCTGGCACAAAAACATTTGAGATCGTACCACACCCCCACCCCCCCCCCCCCCAAAATTCAAAATCATAATCACTTTCGAAATTTCGCGCCAAACATAAAAATTCGAAAAATGGTCAATTTTGGACCCTCACGGCCCCTCAAAAACTGCATTCTAGTGCATTAGCGAAATTTGGCGCCAAATCAAAAATTTTGAAAAACCGCTGTTTTTTAGTTTATTTTATCCAGCACTTCTGGTTTTACTTTTTTCGCTGTACTCATGTAAGTTTTGTCAAAAACTCACCACATTCAGCGCTTTCGAACAAGCCATCACTTGCCCATAAAACATGCAAAATTTCGAAGCTATAATTGATTTCTTGAAAATTTCAAAGAAATTTTTTCATCTAGTTGACTCGATTGAGATTCTAGCACTATTTTATGTCGAGTTTTCCTGAAACGCAACTGCGAGGCTCGATAAGGAGTAAATTGCTGCATTTTGGTACCAAAGACGTATACAAAAATGCAATTTTAGGTGTTTTATGCAAAGTTTAATGGGAAAACGCGAAAACCCTATTTTTTACTCGGAAAATGCAGTGTTCACTCTTTTGTCTGAGATTTCTGAAAAATGGCCTTTAGGATTTTTCATAGTTTGTCGTGGGACTTTATTTGTTGCGCTATCTTTTAATGCATGAAGCGCTAGAAAAATGCGAATTTTTGAGTTTTTTATGCGAGACAAAGATTATGTTTCAGGTCTAGCAATGGTCAATACCCGAAAAATGCAAAAAAGATGCTGAAGAAGCCATATTTCGGGAAATTTCAAGCTCTGGCATGCAAGCGGATGGTCTAAAAAGTCAAACATGAAGCAAATTGAAGTACAGAAGAGAAAAGCAGCAAGTGCAAAAAGCAAAGAGAAGTGTGGAACTTCGTCATCGTAAGCTGTTTCATATGGCTGTACCTGATATTTTGAAAGAGCTTTCGTTTAGTGAAGCAAGCTGATAAGCAACAGCTGGAGGCTAAATTAAGAGAAGAACTTTCAGCCAAAGCGAATGCAGTCCAGTAGATGGAACAGGTTAAGATCCAGAAAAGAAGAAAGCAGCCGATATTCGGGTAGTCTCATTTACTGATCAATTAGGCTGATTTTATTTCTACCGAAGAGAAGGAACAGCAGTTTACCCTCTCAGTTTAGATGCATCGAAGAAGACCGTGACTGGTCAGCATTACCACGAAATGCCCTACTTCAATCCTACGAATGCAGTCCTGGCTGCTGAGACTGAGTTGGATCGCAGCGAATGACGACAAGAAGTTGAGCATGCATTTGGCTCTGCTGTGTGAGTGATGACTGACAAGGATAATTTTTTAGATTGTGTGTATCTTTGTAATAATCCACTTCCTTTATCTAGGAGATTTGATGCAATCACTCGACAAGGATCAACAGGCAAGAATAGGCTTCTCTATTTAACTAAATCGGAACCGACTGCTTAATCTGGTGGGTATTTTTGCAAGGTGTAGTGTAGTAGCTTAATCTCTTTCTCAGGTTAACGATCTGTTCGACCGCTTGCTGGATGAATCCGCCCACCTGGTCAAGTATGGCGAGACTCGTACGCTTTCTTCTCGCTGACCAGCCATCGTCTCCTATTAAAAATCGTCCGTTACCGTCTTATGTTGTTCCCACATTTGTTTTTTTTCTGACATAAAAATCTCTGCTTGAACTTTCTTTTTCGAATAGAGCGGTGTTGATATAGGGTGTGTGATGAATTGGCTTAAAAAATTTGGTCTATTTGAGTTTTAGATTCGTATTAACGATTTGAGAATAAAGTCTTCTGATTGTTTTAATTATGTGGTGCCAGCGCTGTACGTTACACAATTTCCCAATTGTGTGGGTCTGCAGGCTCACACGAAAAACTATAATTTGTGGAATCGGTGTATGATGCTGAAGTAAAATGTTTTGATGTGAATTTGTTATTGGCTTGAATTGGTGATAAATTTTTGCTTTTGTTTTGAAGTCTCGCTTTTTTGATATTTTTTGCACTTTAGTTATTTTATAGCGAAATTTGACGCTTTACCATCTTCGTGTATGGTGTGCTATGTGTCATAGAAGGTTGAAATGGTGTAATTATGTTTCGAAAAATTCATATTTTGCTAAAAAAAATTACACGGCAAAAGCAAAAAAAAGAAAGAAACCAATAAATTTTGAAAAAGACTTTCAAAAATCTTGGCGTTTTGTTTATTTTAAATGCACTAGAATGCAGTTTTTGAGGGGCCGTGCCCTAATTGTTTTGTATGTCAGATATGATTTTTTAAAACATTTTTTTGTGAAATGCTGTTGACCAAAAAATTCCTCATACTCAGGGCTTTCGAATAAGCCATCACGTACCCACAAAACCTGAAGAATTTCAAAAGGACAATTTCGGTCTGTTAAAAAAGTTCAAACATTTTCTTTAACTGGTTGACTTTATTGAGACCCTAGATTATTTTTTTGTCGATTTATTCTCAAACAAAACCGGAGACTTGAGAGAGGAGTAAATTTTCTACATTATGGTACCAAGGAAGTATGCGAAAAATACAAATTTTGGGTGTCTCATACAAAAGTTAGACGGAAAACGCAAAAACCCCTATTTTTACTCGGAAAAATGCCACTTGTTTGCTTTAAACAGTCTCTAGTTTTAAAAATTCTGACTTTACAAAAATCGGTCTGACTTTTCTGGTTCCTGAATGTACAGGCTACATTTTGGTACATGGATTGCATTAAAAAGACCGTGGTTTTGCATTTTTTGTCCGTCGAATAAGTCATGAAACTTTTTTGCTATTTTAGGCAAGCCTGATGGTTCAAACAAGACGTGCCGCTAAAGTGAATAACAAAAAATCGGTGAAGCAATCTAGCACTCCGAGAACTTAAAGGCAACAGTCGCCGCGATGGAAGCAAAGATCGCACGAAAATCTTCAAAGGAAAGAGCTAGCGACCGAGCAAAGCAAGCAGGGAAAATCCGTCTTTGTAAGCTGTTTCAAATTCTTTTTCGCGATAAAATCTTTTTCCTAACTTTCCTCACTTAAGCGAGGCTAGCTGAAGAAAAAAAGATTGGGACAACGTCCTGAGTCAGGAGTCTTGGGCGGAGTCTTTTATTTTTATCTTAATTTTTTAAAGAGACATCTACTTCATAAAATGCTCATCTGGTAGCCCTGAATCTTAGCTACAAAATGGTGATAACAGAATGATTTTTGAAAAATTGAAAAAAAAGTTATGGCCATTTCCGTGCGACAAATCTCATTTGGCATCCGCAAACAGACTCCTCATTGTGTTTGAGGCCTTAGACTCACCTGTTTTATACTCAATATTTTGTTCATTCAATGAATATTTGCCTGTGTTTGTCGGTGTTGAGTGCAATATAACTCTTTATCGTAGTTTTATTTCAATATGTATGCCCCTGGTCCAAGTGGACGTCTACCTAGCTGCCCTGAAAAAATAAAACTTAGCTGAAATCAAAAACAAACCACGTATTTTGAACTGAAATCGCATTGCAAAACCAGTTCGTCAGTACCGAAAGTGCGATTTTAGCCACCTAAACCCCAAACTTAGGGTGCGTACCACCTGGTCAGGTGGATCCGGATATCCAACTCAATGTCCTGAAATAGAAAGAAAGTTATTTTTTAAAATAAACCATGTTGTCATATGTAAAATCGTGCAGAGAGTCAGGTTAAATAGGACCAAAATTGTGTTTCTCGCTACCCGAACCACAAAATGAAAGGTAGGTACCCTGGTCCAGGTGGGTATCCACCTGGATGACCTGAAAAAATAAAAAAAAGTCTTAAATCGAAAACAAACCGTGCCATCATATGTATAATCGTGTGGTGAATTGGGTTTTAAAAGACAAAAACTTCGATTTATCCATCCGAACTCCAAAATCAGGGATAGGTGCCCTGGTCCAAGTGGATATCCACCTGGATGACCTGAAAAATTAAAAATTTTTAAAATCAAAAACAAACCATGCTATCATATGTAAAATCGGGAGCGCCAGAAGTATAAAATAAAACTTGGCGTCAATAGGATAGTCCACCAATAGAGGACCTCACCAATAAAATATTCACCAGGAGAAAACGGCGCCAAAAAACATTTCGCCAAAAATACCTTTCACCACTGGGGGTTTCACCAATAAAATTCTCACCAATAAAATTTCCACCAAAAGAGAATTCACCAATAAGATTCCCACCAAAACAGAGGTCACCAATATAATTTCTTCCAATAGGGCAAGGCAACAATATATTCGCTTTGCTTGATGCTTCTATGAAGTGCCTTTCATATTCAACTATTGAAATGAGGAGAAAGGGGAACTATCGCTATAGGCGAAAGACAAATAGGACTAGAAGATGTCTTGTAGGGAGATAAGGCCGAGTGAACTAGGGAGGCACGGATGATCCAGCCGACAAAAAAACAAAGAGGTGGGCCAAGGGAATCATTTGAGAATTTATCCAAAGATGAAATGAAAAACCACCCCAAAAGTTGTAATCCACCCCCAAATTGTTGTAAATCCACCCCCTTTTTGTTGGAGGTTTTCTAGAAAATCCACCACCAAAAGGTGAAAATCCACCCCCTTTTTTGAAAATCCACCCCCTTTATTAAAATTTTACCCTCTATTATTGGAAATTCAGCGGCAGTGTAGAATTCAACCACATTATCTGCATTATTTATTCTTCCTCATCAACAACATCCTTCTCTCTTTCATAGATAATAGACCATAGACAAATGAATGAGTATAATTGATGGATGGCCTTTGAGAAACTGAATTTAATTGAATCAATTGATTGATTGACCAGACTAATTGCCACAAATAAATTTACCGCTCGGAAGTCGCCCATTCTGCTGCGGAAGCTCTCATATTTCACCAGCCGAATGCATTGATCTGAGACCGTTGTTCCGTCCTCTTGCACGCACGATTCATAGTAGAGTTGCCGACTTTGCTTCTGAATTGACCAATTGATCAATGAATTAATCGGACAAGCAAGCAATTAATTAAAACTCACGTTCGGGTTAGCCTTGAGGATGTTGTATGCGCGATCATAGAGCTCGAACTTCTCAATCTCCACAGCGTTGGCAAAGTGGTTGTGTTCTCCCGTCGTCTCTTGGATGTAGAGCCCTCCGCGCATCACCACCTCCATCTTGCATAGCCCCTTGCGCTCCTCTCGCAACGATAGATGTCCTCCCAGATTCCTCCAATTGCACCAGTCGGGGATTTGCGAACGAAGCGATGTTGATACGAGAAACCTAAAATTGCTTGACTCAACACAAAACACGACTATCACAAAAACCTACCGTTGTGAAGGAGGTAAGGCTTGCCATTGACTTGAGATCCCACGACGAACTTGATTTCCGGGTTGGCGAGCGTGTGATAGAACTCTTGTGAATGAACTTCCTCCAGAATTTGATCGGTATCCAGTCCTTGGCGGTTTCCATCCTCTTCGGAACTTGTCACTTCATCATCCGAGTTCATCGCGCTTGTTAGTAGAGAGAGCACCTAAAATAAGAGAAGCCTTATCTTGTTGAGAGACTAAGATGCTGGGGCCAGATATTGTTGGTAGAAAAGTTATTGAGAAAAGCATTTTGGCGGGGAAGCTATTGGCAAGAATTTTATTGGTGAAACCCCTCAGTGGTGAAAGGTCTTTTGGCGCCGTTTCTCTTTGGGGAGTAGTTCTTTTGGCGAAGTGTCTTTTTGCCGCCATTTTTCTTGGCGAATATTTTATTGGTGAGGTTCTCTATTGGTGGACTATCCTATTGACGCCAAGTTTTATTTTATACTTCTGGCGCTCCCGTAAAATCCTGTAAGGAATTAGGATTGATAAGACTAAATTGTAATTTTCGCCCCTTAAATCCCGAAACCAGATGTGGGTATCCTGGGATGTGTGATATACACCTGGATGCCTGAAAAATAAATTTTTTAAATAAACAAACAATCCATGCTATCATACCAGGCAATTCATTTTGATAGGACTGAAAAATGGGATTTTCTACTCGTTTTCCTCTCCCAAATCCCAAAACCCGGAGTGTGGTAAGGTGATTTCACGTACCATAGTGCGATTTAATTTTAACATTGGCAAAATTTTTTGATTTTGTGTGAAAGTCACAGTCAAAAGCGCGAAAATGCTATGTAAAAGTTGAACAGACCATGAAACGAACATAAATGACTTGAAATTACAGAAAGCCTAAAAGCTTTAAGTTGAAACACAAAAGGATCAAGTTGCAAAAAAGTCCAACCTCATTTAAAGTCGATTGTCTCATAATCCAAAATTTTCCCGCCCAATTGTCAAAAAGCCGAGTTTTACTTGGCCCAGTTGTCCTAAAAACGAATTCCGCATTGGGCGGGAGTTCAAAAAGACCAGTATAATTGTGATTAATTGTCCTATATTAGAATTTCTTTCGAGATCAGTTGTCAAATAGCTGAGTTGTGCGTGATCTCAGTTTCCGGGATCCAGTCCGCAGCCACCCGGTTTCGATTTAATTAGTTTCGAAATGTGCGAGTTGAATTTTTTCTGTTTTCGATTTTTTTCTGTTTTCGGGTTTTCCGTTTTCGAATATTTCTGCATTCGAGAGCTACTTTCGAAAATTTCCTTCTCGCAATTTTTTTCAATAAAATACGTTTTAAATTTATTTTTTCCGTATAAATTTTTTATGAAAATATACTCTTATGAGCTTTCTTGTTTGAATTGATCTGTATTCACAGTTCATTGATAGTCAAAGTGTTGCCTTCTAGTCATTTCAAAATACTTATGCAATGCGTTTAGCACCGCCCTTAGTTTTTGTGGAATTTTCCGAGTGACCCACTTTAACCCCTCCGGTCTCCGAAAGCTCGGATGGGTGCCACCTGGTCAGGTGGATATCCACCTGAAAATTTTCTCAAAACCGACGTTGAAGGTTCGAACCCCTGTGGCTGCAAAGAATACCATCCAGGTGGTTTAGATACTATTCGGTATGGATATCTTGACAAAAATTTTTCGCAATATTGATCAAGGCTCTATATAATTTAATTGAATCTAATTTACATTTTTTTTTCATCAACAGGCGCTTTCTGTATTCGAGACTCTCGAATCGAGAGCTACTTTCGAGAATTTCTTTTTTCGTATTATTTTTTTCGGAAACTTACGCTTTCGAATTTATTTTTTACGTTCTATATTTTTATAAATATAAGATTTTATGAGCTATCTTGTTTGAAATGTCATGAGTTCAAGCATAAATCATGAGGTACCCATATGGTTCACGAAGTTTCGCACATCTTTTGCTGACATAGTTCTTCAGAGCATAACCCGAGCAAGTGACCCACTTTAACGCTCCGGTTTCCGAAAGCTTGGATAAGTACCACCTGACCAGGTTTATATGTCCAGCTGGTCAGAAAACGATTTTTTTTAAATAAAAAACAAACCATCCTATCATATGCAAAATCGTGGGGGGAACTGGGTTTATTAAGACCAGGAGTCCCAATTTTTTCCACCCAAACCTCAAAACCTGGAGTGGATACCACCTGACCAGCTGGATATCCAGCTGGATGACCTGAAAAAATATTTTTCGATATTTTGAAAAACAAACCATGCGATCATATGTGGAATCGTGTAGTGGATTGGGTTAAATGAGACCAAAACTCCGATTTCACGTACCGAAATCCCAATATTCCGGTAGGTAACCACCTGGCCAGCTGGACCACCAAAACCAAGTGGGTCAACCACTTGGATCTAATTTTTTTTACGTTTTCTGCACTGATTCGGGTACAGTCAACGCTCTCTATAACGACGCTCTCATAACGACTCGCTCTTTACAACGATCCGGGAAAAAAAAATATTTGGTCCTGAGCTAAGTCATTCAAGTCAAAACGACGCTCTTTATAACGACGCTCTCTATAACGACTCGTTTAGCCGGTCCCTTGAGAGTCGTTATAGAGAGCTTTGACTGTATGCTGAAGATGGTTTGACAGTGGTAAAATCACAATTTATCAAAAAGTTTTTTTGATTATTGCTAACGATTGATTGGCGCTACTGTAATATACCCCCCCCCCGCCCAAAAAGCGCTACTGTAATATACCCCCCCCCCAAATCGACCTACTGTCATATACACCCCCCCAAAACCGACTTTTTTGATTGGTCAAAAACCATTTTCACAATAATTCGCCATAAAAAGACCAGAAAAGCAATTTAAATGGGATTGCGGGCTGTATTGGGAGGGGAAGGGAATAATTACAGGGGCCACTTCTCGAGATGGTTGGGATCCTTAGAGTACTAATTCTCTAAGCGTTTAAGGGTACTTTCAAACCCAGGAACTTGTGGTGCAGGCATAAGTATAAGTACTTTTCATGGACCAAGCCGATCAGCGGGGTGGACCCCGCGGGTTTACTCCTAGGTGTAGCACTTTTCGAGTGCTAGGCTGAATTTTTGGATGGTGGACCTCTGGCCCGGCCTTGTAGAACGAGGGGAATGCTCTTCGGCAAAGAAACAAAGATGTTAAACATAGTTTTGAATACTGGGGCCCAACTCTCAAGACCTTTTAATCCCTTTTTAAACTGCTTTTCTGGTCCCTTTATGGCAAAATTATTGCCATAAAAATGGTTTTTAGACACTCCCAAAAAAGGGTTTGGGGGGGGGGGGAAAGACAGTAGGTCCGATTTTGGGGGGGGGGTATATTACAGTAGCTTTTTGGGGGGGGGGGAGGTATATGACAGTAGCGTCGATCGATTATCAAAAATCAATCGTTGTGGGTGGAATCGCAGTTTTAATCGTTAGCAATAACTCAAAAATATGTCGATAAAACGTAATTTACTATTATCAAACCATCTTCACCATGCCCGAATTAGTCCAGAAAACAGGTTTCGGAATATGAAAAAACGTAAAAAAAATTTTTGATCGAAGTGGACGACCACTTTGGTCTACCGTATTTTCTCTATTAAACGCCCCCTCTTCAATAAACGCCCCCTCTCTAATAAACGCCTCCCTCTAGTGACCTATATCTCAACCCAAAAAAATAATTTTGCAAATCTTGTTTTTTGCGTTTTCTTTAATTAGCACGAGTTTACCTAATTGCACTTTTTAGATTTTGGTTGAGCACCCAAAAATCTCAAAATTGAAATAATTTTTTTCCGATTTTTAAGGGTTGAAAATAAACGCCCGGGGCGTTTAATAGAGAAAATACGGTAGTTGGTCAGAATAAAAAATTTAAAATTTCCGCAAAATTTTCTCAAAACTGACGTTGAAGGTTCGAACGCCTGTGGCTGCAAAGAATACTATGGTGGTTTAGATACTATTTCGGTATGGAACAATTTGGTATGAACCAATTCGGTGTCGACCAATTTGCTTAACGCCCGTAATCGGATATCCACCTGGACTAAGGGTACTACTCCTGATTTTGGGGGTCGGTAGGTGAAATCGGGATTTCGGTCTTATCAAACCTGATTTCACCACACGATTTTAAATTTGATAGCATGGTTTGTTTTTGATTTATTTTTTTATTTTTAATTTTTTCAGGCATCCAGGTGGATAACCCCCTGACCAGGCGTACCTACCCTAGATTTTGGGGTTCAGGTGGGTGAAATCGCAGTTTGGTCCTATCAAACCTGATT